>MU224933.1:7789053-7812241 GCA_018584345.1 Thuja plicata | reverse complement strand
GGAGAGGTGACAGGAACACTGAAATGCAATGCCAGAAACGTCTGCAGAAGAAGAACCAGGAACACCAACAGTGCAACAGAAGTACAGACACAGGATAAAGGGCAGTGTCATCGACACACAGCATGGGGCTAATGTCATGGAAGGTACGTTCACTTGACAAAGGTGGATGCACCTAAAATAGCAAAAGCATCATAACCCCCCATGGCACTTTATAACAGAGTGCAAGTACAACAACCATACAAGGTGTACAAGATCCCAGAAATGCAGAAGTAGACACTTTATCTTAGTGCATTTACAGAAAAAGGATGCAACAGAAGGAGCATACAAGCTCAGAGGTCAGAAAGAAGAGTGAACCAGAAGTACAGTAGAAGAGATCCCAGGACCTGTAAACCCAAGCAATCCACTAGAGTGCATAAACTGCCAAACTTGAAGGAGAGAAAACCTAGAGAAAAATCTAGAAAAAACACCCCTGCAACTGTATAGTTCACTGAACCAGCTTTTTGATGATATCTCATTTTCCAAAAATGGAGTCCGGATGAGCCAGATATGACTCCCGAAAGGAAAGAACAGACATCAGACTTCAACAGCAAAAAATGCTATCAAAATGGAAGAACCAAAAAACCCAACCTCCACCATCAGAAAGTTCTTGGAAAGAGCTTTTCGACAGTATATGGAAGTTGAAAAAAGACCCCCAGATGCTCAAGTTAGAGCGAAAACACTCCAGGAGGGTCAGAAAGGCCTCAGAAAAAATTTTTAAGCCCTTGGGGCTAAAAAAAGTGGGCCCCCGGGTGCATGACGCGCTCAGGGGGCTGGGACGTAGCCCCTGGTCTCACAAATGACCAGCTGCTTATGCAAATAAGCCCTCGGGGGTACCAAAACCGCCGCCACCAGCGGAGCGGTGCGGGGCCGGTGGCTGGCCAGCGGAGCGGGGAGGAGGGCCGGCGGCCGCTGTGGTAAGCCGGGGACCGGAGCGGCGGGGACCGACGGAACAGCGTGGCGGGTGGCAGGGGCCGCGGAGCGGCGGGGCCGCAGGGGCGGCGGGGGCAGGAGGGGCCGACGATAGGCGGAGCGGCTGCGGAGCAGCAGGGACCGAGCGGCGGGGGCCGCTAAGGGTGGCGGGGGCCTGCGGGGACCGGTCGAGCGGCAGCCGGTGGCGGTGGAGCCCCAGCAGTGCACGGGTTGCGCAATTTTTAAAACACTGACTGCGCATTAAAAAAATCATAAAAAATATTTTTTTTTGAAAAACGTGCCCGTACGGCCCTAGTAAGGGAAATTTTTTTTTTCCAGATGCTCCGGTGTCCAAATCGGACATATTTTATATCAATCCTGGGGTTTTTGGGCCTTCTAGACTCAACCGTGAGGTCGATTTTGGTCCAAAATGCCTCAAAAAATAGAGACCCCCCAGAACTAATAAAAAGAGCTAGGAAAAGATTGGCGAACTTCAAACCCTCGCTTTCTTTTAACAGAGAACGAACAGCCGGCTGCAGGAGAGCTCTGATACCATGTTAGATTTGATAAATGCAAATCCTCCCAAGATCACCTGCATGCAAGACTGTCATAGAGAAGCAAAGACAGAAGAGAGAAGACAGAAGAACAACTATGGAGGCCAAAAGGCTAGAGACTGAAAAACCATGTTGCAAGAATAAAACTTCTATTAACAATGATGAAAATATTACAATCTCCTTACTGAAATGAAAGCAGTGAATCCTTATAAAAGGATACCAAAACCCTAAAGGTGAAACCCTAAAGAATTATAAAGCGCATAAGTGAAACTTAAGAAAAGAGTAGATAGACTAATAATTAAATGAATTAATTATTAGCTATACTAGACTACTCTAACAAAGAGCTGACCTGAAGGAGGGTCCGATTTGGTATTGGGGCCCAAAGGAAACATCTGATTGATGTTGAGATGAGAAGGCGAGAGGTGCAAATGATTTTCATTTTCCCGCCTACAAAATTTTTGAAAATTCTGACAGAGGTTGACCTTACCCTACAAAACACGGGGGGAAAACTCCAAGCCCAGATGAGTGTTTTGAGAAGAATCTCCAATATCGATAGTACAGATGCCCTAGAGCTCCTCTAGGTATACTATATCATGCACATACCCTTTGGACCTTTTTCGGCTTTGACAAAACAGGATGAGGAAAGTTGTTTTCCAAGAGAGGCCCTTTCCCCTACTGTAAAGGATCCAAGGCTAGTGTAGGGAGATCCGATATAACCTTAAAAGGCTTAGAGGATGACTTCTTAATATGAAAATGAGGATTAACTCACATGGGTTTTACAAGTTGGACCACTGCCTTAACCTGAAATATTTGTAAGGGATCCTTGTGCCCACACGATGACGAGAATTATATTGCAAACTCGTGCGATTGAAAACCCCCAATGTACCTTTTACCATCAAAATCTGACATCCTCTGAACTGTGGGATGTTGTCTGAAGATGTTTGTCACATCCTTCCCTGAGAACCCATGTTGTCCATGATTGGGGAGGTCCTGAGTGCAGTAGTTCTAGTCGTCCCTGTTGAACCTATTCACATTGCTCTACAATCGCTGCTTCTGACACTGCTCTACCATCACTGCTTCTAAGATTTTAGTAACTTGAATTTAAAATTCTTATATATTTTTTAAAATTTTTTCTTGAATGTAACTTGATTTTTGAATTCAAAATTTTTATATTCTTTTTAAGTTTTTTAAATTGAAAATTAAGTTTTTTTTTCCTTTCTTTATGTTGCATAATCAAAGTTGTTTATAGAGTATGGAATGAAAATAACAATACAAAATGGTTTGATGGACTTATGACAATAAATCTATTGAAACGTGCACATTGAAAGTGGCTCAAGTTTCTTCCCTTTTTATTGACCAAAGGTAAATTAAATTGCAATTCATAAATAGTGGTTACAATATTGTAAAAAATTAATATTTTTTATTATTGTCTATTTCAATTTAAGAATATTATCTTTAAATCATTGGACTTGTTTAAAATCTGTATCTGTATATCAAAAGAAATTATGATAATTTAAGTGAGCTTTCGTGTCAACAAAAAGTGACTAAGATTATCTATAAAACATATAATAAAATTACCTTTCTGAGTATATTGATGAAAAATGATAGGAACTATCTATGATTAAGTGTTGCTTAAAATCACTTTATTATGTACTTATCATAAATGCTTATATCAATCTTTCAAAAATCTTTCAAATTTCTGGAATCCAATGCCAAGGATAAATAAATTACTTTGGTCTTCTTCTAAGTAAATAGAAACTGGAAGAAACTTTAAGCTCTGAAATTTCCACATTTATATGTTGAAACAAACAAAGATAAACCATAGTGGAAATATTAATAAATTTTACTCCCTCGTGCTGAAAATCTTCTTTTCAATGACATCAGAAGGGGGAATTTTCCACTTAGATTTGATGTTGCATCCTTCATTTGAAAAAAAAAAGAAATAAATAGTTTTATAAATTGTTTCTTCGACTTTTCAAATTGGAAATACCCGAGGACATGGATTGCAAGGACAACATGAGCTAATAATATGGTTTTATGAAGTAAACATAGCTGAAGATGGATACATCAAGCTTTGGTGTTTAGGAAATGTGCAATTTGCTAAATTTCCTTACTTTTTCCCTCTATCAATTATGAGCGAGCACATCTTTAAAATATAGTTCAATCTAACCCTGCAGAAGCGCAGTTCAAAGATATCTATCTTTGCATAGGTGTGTTATTATATAAGAAATACAGATGGCTCAAATAGAAAAATGATTCCTACAAATCAACCCTTCAATATGACATAACTTGATCTGAAAATTCAAATAATTAGATGTTTCTATACACAAAAATTTCTCTTGCGGTTATCTACTTTCTTGATAACACGAATAAAGAACATAAATTTTCATTTAAGTTAAATCGAGAATGTAAAACAACGCTAGGTAGATCCCAGAGAAACTCTTAGCGAAAATGCATGATTATAGAAACTTAATGTATCATGTATCAAATAAACTAGAAATCTTGCATTTTAATGAATGTTTTGTGGAATCGAAACATTAAACAGAACAATCAGTTCAAACATGTCTTCTTTATAATAATTAACCAAGAAGACACATTTACAACCTGGAAATCCTATCAATAGTTCTTAAATAAAGTAAACATTCATTTCAATATTCAATAATTGAAAGTATTAAAGAACATTTTAATTTGAGAAAATATAACACAATTTGAAGGTAAGTTTATGGCTCTGCAAATACGTCGAAGGAAAACCGGTAAGTGAATTCGACATTGCATTTTTTTTTGACATGAAGAGGGATAACCTGAGAAATCAAACCTTCAATTGGGCTATTAAATGATCTTTCTTGCTCGAAAAATCAATGGAGATTAAAAAGTTTAAAAATATTGGTGTATTTACCATTAAAATATATATTTCAAATTAATGGTGATGATTAAACCAAAGGACACAAATCTATGACGACAAGGGAAGTATTCAAATACTCATGAACTTATGCAGCTATTCCATTTTCCACTATCCGACGTGAACACAATAGAGGGATTCACTTAGTAGGCCTTCTATAAAGACCTATCTCCAACCATGGTTAAATTGTCCGATAGAAATGAGAAGTAGTTATGGTGAGAAAGGTTGGTGTACAAGCACATCAAATACTCAGTTAGGAGGACCGTGAAACTATGAGTCCAAGTCGGTTGCCAAAATACTCTACACTGCCCCTGCGTTTCCTAAGCTTAGCGCATCACGATGAAGATCATCATGTGTTTTATTGAAATATGTCTTTAAGAAAAACTTAACATAGATTCAAAAGCATCCTTAACTAAATCACATAAATTGGAAGAAATCATACAAATTCTAATGTTTTTACCAGGACTAATAGGGATGGGAGAATTGGCAGATGCAAAAGGATGGAAGAAAGAGAATGAGAAAAATGATTGTGATTTTCGTCTTAATATTTTGTTCCAACTGCTTTGAATATGAGCACCTCACAAACAAACTATTTCATATATATTAGTTTTAAACAACCGTCAAGCCATGTGCACAGCTATAATAGGTGGTAAATGAAAAAATTACATAGTTTATACTAACCATAGAGATTGAAACAAATTCCATGAAGTTTTGAGGAAAGAGTTTTACAGATTTTAAAATTCATAATTTAGTTTCATGGATTCTGCCTCCCCAGGCTCTAACTATGGAAGATTTGAAAAACATGATAGAGAAAAAACCTAATCTTGCTTTCCTCTGTAAAATATTGGTTGTGAATAATTTCTTCTAATGAACGGTTTGCAAAAGTCATTCCTTCTAATGCACACTAATATCCAAGAAACAGTTATCGAAACCTAGACAACAATATAGTGCATCGGGCACCCCAAGTATGGATAATACATGAACGCTCAGCTGTATCATAGGATGCAGTTGTGTGTCCACATTTTGCAGGCATGTCTATAATCAACAATAATTGCGGGTCCGCATGAGTTTGATGCTGGAAAAAGGCTTCAGAGACCCTCTAATGAACAAGATTTTCAAAATGCCCCGAGCGAAATATGCATGCAAGGCATGTGAACGACTTGAAGTTGCGCTATGGATCGGTGTTGTGGAGCAGAAGTGAAAACACATAGAGACATAGTCAAACCATTTCGAGATAAATTCAAATGTGCAGTGGTAACAAAATGATATCACACATATTAGAAGGGATTAAAGATTGAAACACCAATCTCTCATCGACCAAAAAAAAGAAGCCTTGTTCACAATGCACGAAGAGCACCCCGCTTGGAAATAGTCGCCCCTCTCTTAAAATTTACCTGCAAGGAGAGCACATAAGTATTTACACAATGTGAGTACGCATGAAATCATCATGCACAAAATTTCTATTAATATGCATATTGCGCATAAAAGGAGGAGTTGTATTTTGCGGACAGTAGCACAATAAATTGAAGAGATGCATAAGTTTCCAGGAGGACAACATTTCTGACCATGTGCGATTTTGAACCCTCCTCTTCACATCACCAATGGCTGCCTCTCACTTCACAGAGCTCTTCATACTGTAGACTTCTAAGTGAATGTTCCTGCGAATGTTGTACAAAACAAGTCAATTCCATTTTGCATGTACATAAACCATGGATCTCAAACTATTTGTAACAGATGCCACCCGATATTCACACCACACCTTATTGCATACTGTTTAGAAGACACATACCGTTTAGGAGATGCCTATTAATTGATGAAGAAACATCCTCTGTGGAACAGATAAATTTAGTGAGATTTATGGAAAAATTTTCACGCATAACTGAAACTTCATGTATGGGAGGTCCCCTCACTCCAACTGAAAAGCCTCTTGGCTAATGAATGAATAATATAGCCATATACTCATGTTTATAAATATTATGCATTTAACTAAAATCTAGAATAAATATCTAATTCAAACAAGTGAAAATGCTAGTAAAACTAAAGGCATGATATACACAATATATGCAAGAAATAAAGTTTAGTTGACAAGGAGAAGCCCCTTAGTATTGCATTTTAGAAGAAAATCAAGCAAACGGCTGCATTCTTATTTCATTTATTCGTACAATTATTTTATCAGGAAAGTCCACAACTGTAAATAATTGTAACCCTAAATTTATTCCATTAACAAAACAGTGTTCAAGACAAAGATGTTGTCTCCATTTTCAAGGAAAGAGTAACAATAAGCACAACAAAGGTATTTGACTGTTCCGGCAACTTGGAGATCACCATTGGAAAACCTCGCCTTATTTGCATCATGGGGAATTCCTCCAATTTCAAGGAACCAGAGGGTCTCTTGGTTTAATGTATATATAATTTAATTTATTTTGAAATTATTCTTTTAATTTATATTTTATATTTTATTACTATATATAAACATGCTATTTTCATTACAAAATTTAATTACAATATATTTGAACAATATTATAATATGTAACTATTATATATTCTAAAAGCATTACTATATATATATATATATATATATATATATTTATTAATACATAATATATATCATATATGTAATATTATATAATTTTAGTATTTTACTAACCTTTTATTTATTATTTAAATTCTACCTTACGTGGTAGTCATTGTTAAGTTGAAGTCCAACCGTTTTCTTATTGGGGAAATATTATTTATTATCTTCCTCTCCAAGTGGTGGCTATTTGAATTCTCTCATTCGAACAACCTACTTATTTATTGTTGCTGATGTATTGTATAATCTGATTATTGGATATAATAAAGTATTCTCTGCTCTCAGTGTGGATGTAGGCATTCATGCTGAACCACGATAAATCTGTGTTGATTCTATTCTTTGTTTTGTCTATTTAAATCTGCTGTTCTCAGTTCTCTATTTATTTTTAGTTTTACAATTGGTATCACAGCGGGTTCGAACCGTTGGTTGAGAAACAAAAAGGATTTCTACAAAAGTTATGGAAGATTTAAGAGTGCAGAATTTTTTTGGAAAGAACTTCGGAATATGGAAGATCTAGATGAAATCTTTGCTGATCAAGAAAAGTCTCTCACTCACAATCGAAGGGAAGACAAAGAAGCCAAGCACAATGAGTAATGAAGATTGGGAATCGCTGGATGAAAAAGCCAAAGCAACGATTATTCTCTCTTTAACTGAGAACGTGCTATACAATGTTGCGAATGAAGCAACGACAAAGGATGTATGGGAAAAACTCAAAGCCACATATGCGATGGCATTAGCAGAAAATAAATTCTTCATTATGAAGAATTTGTACAAATTGAAGATGAGGGAAGATGAGAATATGATGAATTATCTCAATGATTTCAATACTTTGATTAGCCAAGCGGACTGGGTTGGCATGAAACAAGACGATAAGAACAAAGTTGTCTTGTTATTGTGCTCTCTTCCAAAAAGCTGGGATGGAGTTGTAACCATTGTTAGCACTACAACATCAAGCACGAAAAAGTTATCATTTGATGAAGTTTCAACAAATCTTCTCAGCGAAGACATGCGAAGGAAGAATATGGAGTCTTCAAACAACGAAGCTCTAACAATGGTGAGTACTGAAAATAGGGGAAGAAGCCATAACAGAGGTAGAAATAAAAACAATTGGAGGTCTCAATCTGCAAGAAGATCACAGTCAAGAGGTAGAAAAAATGATTGTTGGTTTTGTGGTAAAGCTGGTCACGTTAAGAAAGATTGTTGCAAGTACAAAAAGGCGCAAGAAAGGGTTTTGGAAAGCAAAGAAAATATTGGCCATGACAAGGATGATGTTATTTTAGTACTTTCTACAAGTGACACAAAAGAAAAATCTTGGGTCATGAATTTCTGTGCTTCTTTTCATGTCACTTCTTGCACGGATTCGCTCACAAATTATCAAGAAGGTAAATTTGGAAAAGTTTATTTGGGTGATAATAATTCTTGTGAAATTATTGGCAAAGGTGATGTTGTTTTTCCATTAGAAGGAGGATGCCAATGGATTCTCAAAGATGTTCATCATATTCCAAAGCTAAAAAGAAATCTAATTTCTATCAGTCAATTACAGACACAAGGTTGGCATACATTTTTCTTTGCAGATTCATGGAAGGTAACCAAAGGTTCCATGGTAATTACCAAAGGAAATAGAGTTGGTAGTTTGTATCTTTTAGAGTGTCTTAGTGAGGTGGGAGCTGCTATGATAGTCATAGGCAGCGATGTAGCTCTTTGGCATCAAAGGTTAGGCCATATGAGCAAGAAAGGCCTTGAAGTGATGCTCAACCGTGATCAATTATCGGGTCTAAAATCTACAGATTTGGAATTCTGTGAACATTGCCTTTGTGGAAAAAAAAATGAGTTAGCTTCTTGAAGAATGAACATGACAAGAAGACAACACCACTAGAACTAGTACACTCGGATGTCTTCAGACCTACGGAGGTAACTTATTATGGAGGTGCAAAATATTTTGTTACTTTTCTTGATGACTATACTAAAAAAGTGTGGATTTATATGATGTCTCGTAAATCTAAAGTGTTTTCAAAATTTAAACTTTTCAAAGCACTTGTTGAAAATCAATGTGTTCATAAAATAAAATGTTTAAAGACAGATAATGGGGGTGAATTATGTTCTTTGGAGTTTGATAATTTTTGTGTAGATTATGGTATTCAGAGAATCAAGGTTGTCCCATATACTCCAAAAGAAAATGGGGCAGTGGAAAGGATGAATCAAACAATTTTTGAGAAAGCTAGATGTATGCTTTCTAATGCTGGTTTGGGCAAAGAATTCTGGGCGGAAGCATGTAATATCATTGTGTATTTAATCAATCGCATTCCCTCATCTTGATTGGATTTCGGTATTTCAGAAGAAGAATGGTTGGGAAGGAGAATTTCTTACTCTCACATTAGAGTGATTGGTTGTTAAGCATTCGTTCATGTTCCTAAGGAGAAGAGGAGTAAATTACTCAAAATCACTGTGATGTATCTTTTTAGGCTATGGAGAAGATGAGTTTGGTTTTCGATTGTGGGATCCAGTTGAAAAGAAAATCATTCAGAGTCGAGATGTGGTGTTTAACAAAACAATGTTTCCAGCTATGAAGGAGGAAACACATGACAAGGAGTATGTTCCCTTATCCACATTTCAAACCAATTCATTTTCTTCTGCACACTTACAACATGTTCCACATACACCAAATTATGTTTTAAATCCTCCTTTTTCTTCGCGTACTACAACTCCAAGTTCAAATAATGAACAAGAGGTAGATGATTCTTATGAAGAAATTAGTATGAAGGCAGAACATGGGATATATCCATACATCTACAGACACTCCTCCAATGATTCTTAGCATAATGGAAACAAAACAAATTTGTTTGAGCTAGTTCATGATTTTCCACAATAAAAATTCTCCTTCCTATGCTATCAAACTGCAAGGAGAAGTTGCTATGGCTTTCCCCACACCCGTGGGCCATTACTTTGCCCATAAATCACCTCTAACTGAGTCCCATCACAACTCGGTGGCAACAACAGACAACCAAGGTCCGCACAGATTGAAACGTGGGAGTCTTGGGAGTCTTCACTATCCTACAACACCAGCAAAGAAGGAATACCCATGCATAATGGAGTTTGGGATGTCTCCTATAGGCCCGTGTGGGAACCACTGCTCCTCCCCTGCAGACTCACAGGGGATGTGCAACATCTCCACTCCTGCAGACCAGCATACGCAACATAGCCCATTTGTTTTGACAGGCTAGCAAAGGATAGACAATTCATTCCCCACTGCAGACCCACATGGAAAGGGATCTAATTTCTACAGTATTAAACCTAACAACACATTCTCTGTGGGTGAATTCATTTCAAATATAGAATTAGGGGAAAATGCTAGAGTTTATCCGCACACAGTCCATCGAATGGAAAATCCTAGTCTTCAGCATGATGATTCAATGATTCTTGGAAATTCTAGTGCAGTTGGGAAGAATCAAGAATTGAGGAGATCTAGTAGACAAAGGAAAATTCCTTCAAATTTTATAGATTATGAATTGTTGATTGCCGAAGAGGCATAGCCTGATATTTTTATTTCTGAGCATATAGAACCAGCAAATTATAAAGAAGCTTTTCTGAGCAACGATAAGGATAAATAGATGATTTCTATGAACAAAGAGATGCATTCTTTGGAAGGTAATCACACTTGGGATTTCATCCCTTTACCACCAACTCAGAAACCACTTAACAACAAGTGGGTTTATAAACTGAAAGATGAAGGTGGAGGTACAAAATGTTATAAAGCTTGATTAGTGGTGAAAGGATATGTTAAGCAAGAAGGGATTGATTTCACTGAGATTTTCTCACCGGTTGTCAAAATGACAACCATCCAGACTGTTTTGGGACTCGCAACTGTGTGGGATCTTGAATTTGAGCAGCTTGATGTCAAGACTACAATTCTACATGGTGATGTGGATGAGGAGTTGTATATGGAGTAGCCTCAAGGTTTTATTGACGAAGGGAAAGCACATCTTAATTGCAGGTTAAGAAGGAGTTTGTATGGGCTCAAGCAAGCCCTGCGGTAGTGGTATCTAAAATTTGATCACTTCATGGTTGAGCAAAACTTCATAAGATGTGAATCTGATCCACATATTTATTACAAGAAACTTCCAAATGGTGAATTCGTTATTATGCTTTTATATGTTGATGACATGTTGGTAGCCGACACAAGTTCTCAAATTGTTGGTGAGCTGAAAACCAAGTTGGCAAGTAAATTTGCCATGAAGGACTTAGGGGCAACCAAGAAGACTCTTGGTATGACAATCATACGAGACAAAAAGAAGAAAGAAATTGCTTTATCTCAAAAGGATTACATTAACAAAGTTGTGGATAGGTTTGGCATGAATGATGCCAAGATAGTTTCTACTCCCTTTGCTTCACATTTTCAGTTGTCTTCTGAATTGCGTCCAAAAACACAAGAGGAAAAGGAATTCATGGACAAAATTCTTTATAAATCAGCAGTTGGTAGCATAATGTATGCTATGGTTTCCACTCGTCCCTACATTGCCCATGTGGTGGGAGTTGTAAGTAGGTTCATGAGAAATCCCGGGAAGCTTCATTGGGAAGCTGTTAAATGGATACTTAGATATTTAAAAGGTACTTTAGATTATGTTTTATGTTTTGGTGGCAACAATAAACAGCTGCAAGGATTCACGGATTCCGATCTTGCTGGAGATTTGGATAAAAGGAGGTCTACTACCGGTTATACTTTCATGTTTTCCGGAGCTGCCATTAGCTGGGCCTCAAGGTTGCAACACTCTATTTCTCTTTCCTTTGTTGAAGCTGAATACGTAGCTCTTTCTGAAGGTGCTCGGGAGAATATTTGGTTGCAACGTCTACTTGGTGATATGAAGTATCAACAAGATGATTATGGTTTATTCTGTGATAGCCACAATGCCATTTTTATGGCTCACAATCATGCATCTCAGCGATTTTCCAAACACATTGAAATTCATGCTCACTTCATGAGACACATGGTCGAAGAAGGAAAGATGAAGGTTGTTAAGATTGACACTAAGGTCAATCCGGTTGACATATTTACCAAAGTTGTACCCAAAGAGAAGTTTGTATGTGGTAGGACTTTTCTTGGACTTGTGAAGAAGAGGTAAATCAGCAAGAAGAGCAAGTATATTCTTTTTGATATTGTTGGCTATCAGGTGGGAGATTGTTAAGTTGAAGTCCAATGGTTTTCTTATTGGGGAAATATTATTTATTATCTTTCCCTCCAAGTGGTGGCTGTTCGAATTCTCTCATTCGAACAACCTACTTATTTGTTGTTGCTGATGTATTGTATAATCTGATTATTGGATACAATAAGGTATTCTCTGCTCTTAGTGTGGATGTAGGCATTTATGCTAAACCACGATAAATCTGTGTTGAGTCTATTCTTTGTTTTGTCTATTTAAATCTTCTATTCTCGTTTCTCTGTTTATTTTTAGTTTTATAGTTGTTTGATCTTATCTTTCATTTTAAAATAATTTGGATAGTTTTAATTTATCCAATTTTATGGCGAATCAAATGTCAGTAGTCTACCTAATTATATAGTGAGTACTCATTTTTTATGCATTTTCTTGAGTTTATCATCTTAAGATAATTTGAATGTTGGGATTTGGATGATATTTGAAGGTTGTTGGAATGATTTGAAATTTTTAAGTAATCATGTATTGTTAATTTGGTAAATTAGGAGTCCTGTTTTCTTGGTAGCAGTTTTATTTTGATGATGAAAAATTGCAAACAGTTTAATTCTGAAATAAAAAGATTTAAAATTAGAAGAATTTAATGCTTGTTGAAATGATTTGAAATTTTTTAATTTGATAAATTAGAAAATTTGATACTATTATGTCCTGATATAAAAAGCGTTGAGAAAATTGTCTTAATACTTGAACAATTTTCTGAAATAAGAACAGACATACAATCACCTAGCAAGGTGTGAATTCTACAGTGCAGATAGCGATCCTCAATCGAGGACATCGATTATGAATGACCAGCAAACAGTGATGGGCTTAAATATAAACAGTGATCAGCATGTTAAACAATGCAGCGATTTGATTAATTAAAGGAGCTAAATAATTAGTTAAAACAGCGATCCATAAAGAGGTGCATTACATTGTAATAACTAACAATTAATGAAGGGGGATCGAGGAGATATTGTGTTTGCATTGTGCTAACTAACATAGAGTTTACATATTTTACAGCTTATCAACATTTTCTTTCAGTCTTATCTTCACCACAACAATATCAAAAAGAATCTACTAGGATTGACAACAGAAAAAAAGAAAAGCTAACTATAACATACATCAACAACTAAACTAAAATATATAAATAAATGTTCATAAATTCTGTGAGATCAAAAAAAGCAATATATTAATGTCAAGTGGCCAGATACTTTATAAATACGTTTATTTTTCTTGAGTTCATATATAAGTGACAAAGCTTATCCTTTGTTGTTTAAGCCTGTTTGGCTCACTATTTTATGATGTTTTGACTTGAGATCGGGGCCTTTCCCGCTTAATTAATAAAAAACAAAGGAAAATATAGTACTATTCTCAAAAGCTATAATTCTTTACACTCCTCATTTTATGCTTTGCTTTCACATTTTGCCATTTCAACATACTGAGCTACACACCCTGTGAGTTTTTTCATCATCTCTTCCTCGTCACTGAAGCAATAAAGAAACAATATGTTATAGAAACCAGCCTGCAATAAAAAAACTAAAAAATAATAAAAAACTTAAAAAGCATATTATACCCATCAACAATATAGCCCTCCAGTAATGAAACCCTACGCAGAGCAGCTTTCCATTTCTGAAGCGTTTGACCATTGAATTTTCCAGCCTGCTTATACTGTCGGAAAGCTTTGGCATACACTCCATTTTTGTGCTCCATTCGAGCCTATGAGGGCCGAATTTTCTAAAAGACGGGAATAATTGGAGCCCCGGTCTGAATGATCAAAAACAGCTCATCCAAACACCACTCGGATTGCGTATAATTGGGAGAAAGGATTACAACATGAATATAAGCACTCCTTATTGCGCAACTGATAGCTTGGGGAATGTATTGTCCCGCTCGCAGACTGTTTTTGTCCAAAAACACGTTAAATCCTCTGTAATGAAGATTACGATACACTGAACTTGCTACAGTGTCTTTCGTATCCTTTCCACGGTGATTAATGAAAACGTCATAAGCAGTAGGGGGAAGAAGATAATGGAAAGATGGATTGAGATGAGATAGCGTCGGTGGAGAAGGGGAAGGAATAATATTTCCCATGATATTACCAATTCAGCAACATAGCTTTGTTTTAATATGCCTCCTATAAATAGATCGAAGAAAGGGAAGGAATCATATCTCAATTGACATAAAGGGGTGCATGTCGGCATAGTTGTGTATCCACTATTCAAAAATACTACAAGTCAGTCAGTGGATTTCTTTCTGTTTTGGATAAAAGACTAGTGAGGTTGAGTTGGGATGGATAGTGGAAGACACGAAGGAACTAACTTCTTCTTTCTCCAGCGCTCTATTTAAATGGTTTCACAACGTGTCTCCATGACTATTGAATAACATGTCCCTCCATCCAAAATTGCACGAATATCATTCGTGCAGACCAAATAAAGGTAATGCCGTGTATAAATGCTCTCCTTGAACTTTACCAGTTATTTGTCATTTTGTGATACTATTGCATAAAGCCTGTGAGCGTCCCACATGAGAAATCATGACATCGGCCAGCAACTTCAGATCGTGACAGGTGGCAGCCATGGCAGAAACGAGGGCTGGTGGCTATGGGACAACTTAAATGCACTCGTATGCAATGTTTTTGGTCTAAGTGTATTGTATTTATATTGCAAGAGGGTGCATTCTCGTGGTACCGATGACTAAAAATGAATTTGAAATAGAATTAGAGATTCGAACACAAACACAAAACACCAGTTTTACAGTGGTTCACCATAAATGGCTACATCCACTCTTAAGAAGAACAATCCTTTTATTATCAACTATTTTTCGAATTACATACAATACAGCAATATAATCCTTTTATAGGAAAACATTATTTGGAAAATAAATAGCCAAGAGGTTTGGAGGGAAAACTTGACTGTTGGGTTTCACATCTTTACAATCTCCCACTTGAAACCAAGTCACTGCTGCTGTAAACAATCGCACCTCAAATGACAATCAAATTCAGAGAAGCTCTCCAAAGCCTCAATGTCTCCAAATCTTGTTCTAGAACACAACAAACCAATCTTCTCCAAGCTAAATCAGAAAATTAATAAAACTTAAACCCTTACAAACACTCAAAAACTCTCTCACATGCTTGATAGCATCATTTTTTAGTTCTATGTTGTGAAGCATACAACGGTCACACAAACCTCCCAGTTTAGCAACTTGCAGATTTTTATCCACGACTCGCCTTTCCATCACCGTCAATTTGCCCATTTCTTTAGCAGTTTTTCCAGTGCCAGGCTGTCTTAGAAAAGCAAAAGATTCTTTTACATATAATATGTTTGAAAAAATATCCATCCCCTCAATACGATAGGGATCATACTTGAGCATATCCATATACTAGCACTTGCACCTTTGAGGGGTGCAATGGTTAAGCCGATAGTAAAAGATTTGTCAAATGTTGATATTATGATATATATATGGATCTCTATCCCTCTCTATTCTGATATTCTTATGTCTCTCTATAACTCACAAACTCTCCCTATCTATGTCTTGATCCCTATATTCATATCTTTCTTACTCACACACATAGACACTTCTTTCTCCCTCCCTATCTCTATCTTATTTCACCCCTCTCTTTACCTTTCACCTCTCTCTATCTATATCCTATTTCCTCTATTTCTCTTTGATCTTATCTATCTATCTATCTATCTATCTATCTATCTATCACCTCATATATCTTTATTGTTCTATATCTTCATTTCCCCCCTCTCCTCTTCCTATTTCTCCCCTGCACTCCCTCTTTGTCTCTCCCTTCATAACTATCCCCCACTTTGATATTCGATTCAAATACATCTATCTACACACTCCCTCTCTCTATTCACCCCTCTCTCTCCCTTTATATCTCCCTGTATTTCCCTATCCCTCTAACTATCATTTCCAGATATGAAATATCTATCTATCACCTCATATATCTACATCGTTCTGTCTCTTCATCTCTCCCCTCACCATTTCTCTCCCTCATACTCCCTTCCTCTTTATCTCTCCTTTCATAACTATCCCCTACTTTGATATTCGATTCTAGTCAATCTATCCACACACTCACTCTCTCCCTATGTTGCCCTCCCTATTTTTACCTCTATCAATCTTTTTGCCTCTCTATCTCTCTTTTCTCTTTCTATTATTCATCTTACTCACTCTACCCCCTCTCTATCAATGAGAAATAATGGTATAAAGAGAAATGGAAGAACTAAATTTTCATTTAAAAAAAGAATGGTTTCTCTTTTTATCAATGAATGAATTAAAATAATTTAGATGATTAGAATTCAATATTTTTTGAAGGGTTTAGCTTATTAGCTATCACAATTTCTTGAGCTAGTTTGTGGTTTTATTCTTTTAAAAATGCTATAGAATCAATCAAAATATATATTTTTTAAACACTAAATGACATTCAACAAAAGGTTGCCACCACGTGGCATTTATTATAGAATAAGCATCTTTACTATTTTCCATATGCATATACGTCACATCAATATCAAATGCTTTACAAGATCAAATTATTATGTCCCATATGTGTTTGGTCAAGCTAACATCTTTCTTGTCTTTACTTTGGTGGATAATTGCCTAATCAATAAAAAAACAAAACAAAAGTGTTCTTGTGTTGATTTAAAATTAATGTCACATGAACTCTTATAAAACTCCATGTAAACACTCCTTTCTCCCCCCTATCTCTATCTTATCTAACCCCTATCTACCTCCCTATCCCTACCTTTCTATCTTTCTTATTCACACATGTAACGTCTCTCTCTCTCTCTCTCTCTCTCTCTCTCTCTCTCTCNTACCCTCTCTCTCTCTCTCTCTCTCTCTCTCTCTCTCTCTCTCTCTCTCTCTCTCTCTCTCTCTCTCTCTCTCTCTCTCTCTCTCGTGTTGTAACAATGATTTAATGTTCTATAGTAAAAAGTGATTATGTGAATTACTTACTAATAGTAAATTTCTAATAGTAAAAAGTGATTGTGTGAATTACTTACTAATAGTAAATCTAATAGTAAAAAGTAATTATGTGAATTACGTACTAATAGTAAATCTAATTGGACCAATATGATAATTTATTACGCAACAAAATTAATTATTCAGTCTTTTATGTTTGTCATCTAACTAAACAATTAGTCTTTTATGTTTGTCATCTAACTAAACAATTATCTAACCTTCTGGCAATAATTCATGACATACTATGTGTGATTCACCTAATAATTTTTCCAGTTCCAAACTTTTTTAATTTGTGTTCCTAGTTAATATTTTAAAATTTATATCTAAAACAAAAATTGTTCACTACTCTCCAGCGTGATGATTAACAAAAGATTAACAAAAATTCATGGTGAGACTATACTTTGTACACATGTAATTACAAAAATTCCTTTTCTCCCAGCGGAAAGCAGCATCGACCGAGGGAGGTATGAATTTATAAATCAAACATCATGCATAAATATTGAGTAAAATATTATTATAAATTATCAACTATTTAGTGCAATTTTTATATATTTTAAAACTTGAGTTGGTGACAGCTCATCCTTTTAACATCGTAGAGTTTAAACTTATTATGTTAAATTTTTCACTAAGCCAACACTATAGTTAAGGATGAACCTATAATTATTGATTATCTATCTCATCTTGCTTATCATTTAAGCGAATCATTATTTTTCTGAAACCTTTGATTAGTTGTTTGCTGAGTATGACGAGTAAAAGTTATTACCAATAAACAAACTTTAATTGTGGGTGTCAAGTATTTCGGAAGCTTGGAAAAAATTATAAAAAATTATCTGTGAATTCTTAGATAATGTGATATGACAGGCATTACATTCACTAGGGCCCGTTTGGTGCATGGCATTAACTTATCCAAAATAGGCCTATTTCAGAATAAGGGCCTATTCTCGGATTAATTAATTCTAAAAATGAAAGCTGGAATAAGCTATTCTCCGTTTGGATCCCATATTCTAGAATTGGAATAAGGATTATTTTTTATTTTTTTAATTAATTTGAATAATATGTATTTTTAACTTGTGTACATATATACACATACACATTTACACACATATACATGTGTGTATATACACACACATGTGTATATACACACACATGTATACACATGTGTGTACATACACACATGTATATACACATGTGTCTATAAACACACACATGTATATATACATATGTGTATATACACACACATGTGTGTATATACACACACGTGTGTGTATATATACACACATGTGTATATATATACATACCCACATTAAAAAAAAAAGGATTAGAAACAAATTTTAAAAAAATAAATTAATAAAAAAAAAAAGTTTGAATCCATAAATGGCTTATTCTCAAATAAGAAATGAATTCCAGCTTCTTTTTAGAATTAACTAATGCAAGCATTGGCCCCAAAATGGGGATTAGTTTTCTAATTTGAGAATTCAAAAAACGCCCGAAACAGAGAATTAAATTATTCTAACATTAACTAATGCTTATTCCAGGTTAATGCTTGGCACCAAACGAGCTTGCATTACATTCACTATTTTCAAAAATTAGTTCTTTATATATTTCAAAAATTAAGTCAATAGATTCACTATTCAAAGGATCACTTATTTCTCAAACATGTTAAGCTATAGTAAATTAATAATATCATTTCCCAAATATCATATAATAATTATATAACCCAAATAACCCTCTCAATTATGCTTACACATTCTACATACATTCCTCTTCTATGGCTTAGACATTCTGCATACATGTCCACTTTGTGAAGTTGCAGCAACAACATATGAAAAAATTCCAAACGGTTATGCTCTGCTCTGGATGTTCAAAAGCTCCCAATTTTGGACAGGGTAGTAGAGTCCTGGCAATAGCTTTCAAGCTTTTCTTAACTCCTTCCAATCGCATTTTGTTGTGCCAATCCTTTTCACCAAATGTATTTCTTGCATCAACCGGATAAACTTATGCTTAATCAATTGCTTAACCGACGGGTAAAATCTATTCAAAATCTCACTGTAGTAAAAATAATCATTAACCATATTTCCTATCACCTCTAGGGATCCATCTCAATGAAAAGTTATATTTTGCGACCACCTCTATATCAGAATTGTGTAAGGAGCCAAGGCCAGAAAATGAAAACCCTTTTTCTATTAATGAAGATTTGAAGCTTCATATACTCAGAAAATACAGAGACGGATCTCCAACATGGTCCATATAGAGAAATCGCGACCTCTATAGGCATAATCACGACCTCCATATAAAATAAAGATAAAAAATACCAGGTATTTCAAATCAAAGGGTGCAGAGAGCTCAAATATTTAGGAAATAACATAACACATTTACAAAAGAAATAACCTGAAGATGAGCCCATATCTACAATAATTTTTTTCAAGTAATCTCCATGGAAAACTCCACAAGAATTCATTGAAATGTCTCAAAACCCTAGATCTCTCAAAGCGGTCGCAGAGAGCCAAAATTAAATAAATAAGGAATTTATTTCCTGATTCAGAGAAAATAACAAACACACAATCTATTTAACATGTGTGAAGCAAGTACTTCTGACAGGAAAAAAAAACAATGTAGCAATGACATTATTACAAAGATGACATTATGCATATTTTAAATCAGAGCATCGTTAGTAGAAAATGCTCATGAAGCATATAGGATGAATACAACGTATCCAGAACCCTGGTTTGAAGAAGAACATCAAAACCCTTGAAAGAAATGGAGAATGTGAAATTGTGCCTGCTAAAGGAGGGAAAAATCTCACAATCTTATTTGCAGATAGGGGTTTATTTCACCATTCTTTTTTGTCACAAATGTTACACTAAGTATGAGAAAAATGAGGAGGGCTTCAATATAAGCGCTCTGCACAAGAATAGAAATAAAAAATGGTGAAAATATTCTTCCAAATGTTGTTCTCTAATTTTTTGCAAAGTTTGGATAACAAACAGAGAGGGGAGACCCTACTTGTATTACTCTGCGGCTTGTAGAAGGAAATATATCCATTAAGACGGTTCCAAGAAAACATCACAGCCTCCATAGTGATTCTCCATCGAAACCCTTGTTCTCAGCCATGAATTTCCTCAGCTAGAGAAAGAAGGTAAAAAAAAATTGTAAATTAGATTGAACTAACCACTGGCAATGGCGGACAGTAATGATTTCCCATCAGAAATTGTAAATTTGACTGGTTTAGAACATGCGTGTGGTCGAACAAGGATGATTTCCCATCATAAATTTGCAGATGCATGCTCACTATAGCAGACAATAAAAGGCTATTGGGTTAAGGAAATTCATAGTCGTGGCAACGCGTCAAGTATATATTGCCACCTGTGGTTAGCAATGCGCTGGAAGGTATGTATGCAAAATTTAGAAGCACAAACAAGGCACACATACTTTTTGATAGACCTTATATCATTTTTGTCTAGTCCCCGTGTTTCATGACATTTTGGCATTGTTCGCTATATTGTATTTTTGTTTTGTGGCGTAAGACAGGATTATCAGAACAGTCTGACAGAAGTCTACGACATAATAATCCTATCAGCTTAATAAGCTTTCATCTCTCTCATTATCACGAGAATTATAAAATCTTGATGCAATCTGTTCTTAAATATACTTGAAAGGAAATATTTCATGCAACATCATATATTTTTCTAAACCTTCAACGTTTTCTAGGTAAGCATTTGCAAGAAAATATTCTTTCATCCAATCAAATCCATGGCTTCCACCGCAAGGGCTCCAATAATGTTTGATAAAAGTCATGAAATTTCTACTCCATAAAACTTGTAGAGCTTGAACACCATGGTTTCTTCTGCCTAGGATTTCTCTACCTCTGCAATTGTCATCAATGACAATCCTTCGTCCTCGATATCCTTATCCTCATGATTACCATTAGCGCCCTCTACGGATCTTACATTCTCCTCATTTTTCTTTATTAGTTCAGATATCATCCTTTTTAATTTCTCATTTTCTTCTCTTATTATGCTTTCATCAGGTTCTTCAATAGGAGTTTGCAATAGTGGCAAAGAACAAGTCGGCAAGGGATGAATAGCTCACACTTCAGCACGACTCTCTAGTACATACAAACTACTCATCTTACTGTCTCGAGAAATCACTAAAGCCCCAATCTTAACCTTCCATCTATCTGATTCAAACTTGATTTCACACCCTTGAGAACCAAGTTGTCTAGCTAAAATCAAATTGTGTTTGAGCTGGGAAACATATCTAACTTATTTCAACACAAATTATTCCCATTTTTCAATTTTAAAAACACATCTACTTTACCTCAAATATTACAAGATGCATTATTACCCAAAACAACCTTACAGAAGTCACCAATTTTTAGGTTTTTGAAATACTCCTTATGTGGAGTCACATGAAATGATGCTCCCAAATCAAGCACCCAAACATGATTCGCAGTTTCTTCGGTGGTTAAAACAAGAATACTTGAATCCTCTTAGCATGCTACATTGGCTTTCTCCTCTTTTTCAAGATCCAAAACCTTCTTATACGTCTGACAGTTCTTTTTGATGTGGCCTGGCTTGCCACAAAACCAACAACCAATCTCTATACTTCTAGATTTTGACCTTGCTTGTGATTTGTCATGATCACTCAAATTCTTTCCTCTTTCTCTCGATCTACCTCTGTCATTTGCAATAAAATCAATACTTTACGGTGTCTCACCCTTGCTCTTCTTGTGTATTTCTTCACTTAAAATCACACCAACAACATCATTGAATTTCAAGTTATTTGAACGAGAAATAGAATTACTAACTACCATAACCACACTATTCCATCTTTCTGGCAAAGAGGACAAGATTAACAAAGCACAAACTTCTTAATCAAGGGTAATTTTTACAGAAGTTAACTAACTGGTTACAATATTAAAATAATTTAAATGTTCTGCTACAGATTTACCTTTAGCCATTTTCATATTAACCAACTGCTTAATAAGAAAAACTTTATTTGATGTTGAAGCTTTTTCATACAATTTATCCAATATAGTCATTAATTCAGCAACTGTACTTGTTTTAGATGTATTAAATGCTACAAATGAAGACAAACACAACTGAATTACTCCTAGTTCTTTTCTATCTAAAATATCTCAATCTTCATCCAACATGGTTGATGGTTTCTTGGCTTTACCTTGTAATGACACAAATCTTTTTGATATAATGAATCCTCCATCTACATTTTCCATAATGCATAATTTTTCCCATTGAGCCTTTCAAACTTCATTTCTTCAAACACCATTTCTCCCACTCAACTTGAATCTCTCCTACTTAACACGATCAAGCATAACTTGCTCTGATACCAATTGTTAAAACTAAAAATTAATTTGAAACAGAATTTGAGATTCGAACACAAACACAACACACCATTTTTATAGTGGTTCACCACAAATGGCTCTTAATTAGAGTAATCCTTTTATTATTAATTTATTTTTGAATTACATAAAATACAACTGTTATACACTGAATTTGCGCCTCTGATCTCAAGCTCTCTTAGTCTTGATAATCCAGTATAACATGGGAATCATCTCAAGGTTGTGGGACCTTATGATAACCGAGATGAGACCTCCAGGTTCTAGGCTGGTTCCTCTTGGATAATCACCCTAATTTGCTTCTTAAACAGGAAAGTAAATCTTTTTTAGGGAAAGGGATAGAAGGATTGCATGAAAGGGAAATGACTGAAAGCAAACTACCTACTAGGTGATGCACCGAAATTAGGGCTTGGATTTTAGTATAGAGGAATGAAACTAATGGAGGAAATAGGTCTAATAAGTCACAAGTCACTAGATAGGCTTGCATAAATATTTCATAGGAGGGTCTGAACAACGGACTCAGCCTATGACCTGCAAACAAACATCCTTTTCTGTAATTAGGTGTAGGAGTGAGACAAGACTGTTAGGGGCTGAAGTATACCCACAAAGCATCTAAATCGGATCAAACACAATAACACACAGAATTACAAAAAATGAGAGGGACCAAGAACCCCAAATCCATTAACAACATTCATAAACTTCAATCCAATA
>MU224933.1:7776601-7788920 GCA_018584345.1 Thuja plicata | reverse complement strand
TTGCCAAATCTGAGCACTAAAGCTCTCAAAAACTCTTTATACAACCCTCAACTGCACGCAGGCAGGAGTCTCAAAACCTAACTAGGGTTACAGATTTACAATAGAATAATTGACCCTAGGACAAAAATCAAATCTGGCCATAAATGTGCATCAAGGTGAATTGATCAGATCAGATTTGATTTCTCTTCTTTGCGCCCATCCCTGTACTTGATCATGCCCACAGACACGCAACCTGGAAGAAATCAGCTCTACCTGCAAGTAGCCCCGTCATGAATGCTCACCAACTGATCACAGTCTCCCAGGACAAGAAAAGACCCCCAACGGCTGCCGCTCCACCTTTCATCAACGAGTCCCCGACCACGACCATGCCTTTCAGCCAACTGCAACTGAGAGCAATAACTTCGTGATTAGACTCTGTATCTTTTTCCACGCCTGAAACTGAGAAAACATCCTGGGCCATGAATTCTTCCATTTGCAACATCATCGCACAGTCGCAGGCTGTATTTTACTATCTTTTAATCCTGCGCGACTGAGCGAAAATCCATCTCTATACTCCAATCGCGCAGTCGCAAGCTCCTTTTCATTTGTCCATGTTACTCGGCAAGTGAGCGATGAGCTGCCCCTTCCTTTGGTCGCAAACCCGCAAGCCGTTATCTTTTATCCCTTTTTTCTCAGCGAGTGCGCGATGAGCTCATTAGTTCTTAGTCGCCTAGTCGCACTCAGTTCCCCTTTGATCTTTATGGCTCAGCGACTGCGCGATGACCATTTATCTCTGCTCGTCACATACCCGCGAGCTACTTTCTATTTATCTTGATACATTGGCGAGTGCGCGATGAGCATTTTATTTTATTGATCGCGCAGTTGCGAGCAACCCTTTCTTTTGTTTTATTGCTTAGCGACTGAGCGACGACACCTTCTCTGTAGCTCGTCGTAGTCCCGCAGACAGATCCTCCTTTGCATGAATGGCTCAGCGAGTGAGCGACGAGGTCTTTTCTTTTTAATCGCGCACTCGCGAGCAACGCTTTATTTATCTTTTTCTGCTCGGCGAGTATGCGATGACATTACCCTTCGGCTCATCGCACACTCGCAGCCTCTTTCTCTTTCATTTGACAACTGTAGCGATTGAGCGATGAGCTCTTCACATCCTTTGGTCGCTCGGTCGCTGAACCTTTTGGCCTGTTGAAACCGCCAGCGCGACTGCGCGATGCATCTCTTGTTGAGCTCGTCGCTCACTCGCGAGCCAGCACTCTATCATCTTAAAACACATGCGAGTGCGCGACGAGCTCAATAATACTACGGTCGCTCGGTCACGGACCCGCAACCTTGATTTCTAAAGACATCGCGACTGTGCGATGACCTCCCGGAACAACTCGTCGCCAACTCGTGCACCCGCATTCCATACTTCAAATTTGATCCGCGACTGGGCGACGACATGAATTACAACTCGTCGCGAACTCGCAGACGGATCAGACCTTTACAAGAATAGATCGTGATTGCGCGACGACTGCGATTGGCAGCTCATCGCGCACTCGCGCAACTGAATGACTTGAACATAAAATCACCGCGACTGCGCGATGAGACAAGAATAAGAGCTATTTGAAAGGATCTAGCCGTTTTTGGGCGGGAAAACACAGACAAGGGCCAAAAATGCACAGAATGTAAAAATTTGGGTAACAACAACAACATCATCCTTTTATAGACAAACATTATTTGGAATACAATCAACCAATAGGTTTGGAGAGAAAACTTGACTGTTGGGTTTCACATCTTTACAGTATACTCAAGAGCTCTATAAATTTTTGAGGACTTGACTCTTTGACATCTCAAGAGGAGGTTTGTGGTTCAATTCCTACATCTTTCAACCAAATTTATGGAAAACATTCACTTCACAAAAATTGATTCATGCATACGGGTGCAAACTTTATGATCTACACTTCCCCATATGCATTCGGTGTTAGATGGGGAAGGAGTAAGATGGGCATACAATTTCTTGTCTTTATCTTTTTAGAATTCATCGGTCTTTCTTTCTCTGATGTTTTTTTTAGTAATTAGGCAAAATCTTAGGAAAACAATAGTTAAACTGTGAAATATAGGTACAAAAAGGAACAAAAGAGAATGCTCTGGTCTTTAAAATAAAGCAAAGATAATTCTAGTGCTTGTGAAATATATTCAGGCAGAAGGTAGGGGAAGAAGACCCAATATTGTATTATTTTGTTTAGTTTGGAAATATTTTGGATTTGATGAGGAAATAAGGATTATGTTTTTTGTTTAAAAAAGAAAATAGACAAAAAAATAGAGAATTTTTGCAGAATAGAGCATTGTAATGCCACGCTAAATCATTCTATTTATAAGCAAATTTATGTTGGTTCTTGTATCCAAAGAGATGTGAGAGTAAGCCAATGGGAAATTATGTATGCTAATATGTTAAAAGAAAATAATTTAATATGTGCATAGAAGATGTATTAATTTAATTGACAATGTTTTATGTATTAAATAATTTTTTTGTTTTTTAAAAGTTTGAAACTCAATCTTGAGTATAGTTAGATGATTTATTTCCAAGCTCTTATTTATGTCTATAAATTTTCCTTCCAAAATTTATTGGTATGATTGTAATGGAGACACAATAGTTATTTCAATTTTAATTTATATTCTAATGTTTTATAACTTTGAGAGTACTATTGAATCAAAATATTTTATGAAGGATCTTAAAATGATGCAACTAATGGCATGTTAATCTATATGTTAATGGATTTGATCCTTAAATAAGAACATACTATAATACATTTAAAGGAATTATTTCACATAGTGCATATGTACCTAGAGAGTATATCTCAATATTTTATATAGTAAAAAGTACACCATATTTTTTTTACAATAATTGTTTTTATTGAGTTAGTAGGGAGAGGGCCTTGATCCCATTACAACAGTAGAAACAACAAGAAATGACATTAAGAACCCCTGCTTAGGGCCATTACAGATGAAAGCACAACAATACCCTCCTAAACAAAATCAATCAAAAACATAGAAGATACCAACATCTGTGTTCATCCTACCACTACTACAATCCATAATGTCCAAATAGTAACCTAATATCATAATGTACATATAACATAGTATATGTTCACCAGAATATGAAAAAACCATCAGAGTCACTCCTGTTTAGATACA
Source organism: Thuja plicata (assembly GCA_018584345.1). Classification (NCBI taxonomy): domain Eukaryota; kingdom Viridiplantae; phylum Streptophyta; class Pinopsida; order Cupressales; family Cupressaceae; genus Thuja; species Thuja plicata. The sequence continues at coordinate 7,785,752 of MU224933.1, read as the reverse complement.
TAATGTTCATATCACAACAATTGTGTTGGAATAGCCAAAATAAAAAACATATATCTAATACTATCATAATTAACTAACCAAAGAGTAGCACTAAAGATTATACTATCATTGAATTTGGAAATTTTCTCCAGTCTAATAGTGAAACCTCAAGAGGTATATCAAAAACCATAGAATTAGGGGTTTTTCCTTTCTTCAAAGTAGTCTCAAGAGGGATATCAACATTAATAGATTTAGGGGTTTTTCCCTTCTTCTTTCCACTGGGCTTGGGGTTTTTTGGCAGTGGGTTTCTTTCTATAAGCTCAATCTTAACTAGGATTTTATCAAGTTCTTCCTTTAGGTTTTTCTCATGTTGGGGATAAGAAAGGAGATGATTGCAAAAGGAACACTTATCAAACTCATGCTAGTAAAGGGCATAAATAAGACCCTGGTGTAGCGGAGGCAACGCTCCTTTAGCAATGCTACCACTCAAAGATGAGAAAAGAAAAAATTAGACACTTATCTTTTGGGCATGCCTAATGTGATTAAGAATAGGAAAATTATAGTCATGAAAGACATTATATCAGTCCTCTAGGGTAAAATGATTCATAACATACAAACAGACTAGAACATAAGAGGGGGCTAAGGAAATTTGTCATGCTCATTCTCATTAGCGACCACAATCAGCTTTTCCCATTTCTTGAAGAACCTCTTCATATATAGCTTGCAGTCCCCGGAGATTTATTTATCAACTTATTCACTTTCACATTTAACCTCCTAGCCTCAATAATCAATTATTAAGTCACACAGAACTTGATGCTCCCAATAGTGACATTTCCTTTGTGTCATGAGTTATAGAATTTCATGGGAAAGGTGGTATTGTATCTCCTTATAGCATGTAAATATGACATAAGATCAACTCTTTTAAAGATGTCCCATAATTTAATGGTTTGTGTCATCTCTCTGCAATCCTTTGGCTTTGAGAATTTAAGAGGCCCACCTATCACTCTCACCTCAAAAATATTTAGCTGGAGATCAGAGGTGTACATTGGAGGCCCACTCATAACAGTTTTAGAATAATACAAAAAAACCTTCTTTTCTTTTTACCAAATAAGTTGCAAAGCCTGACAAAAATGATTAACTTATGCCTTTGAAAAAAGCAATTTGGCTTGATATAATCACCTTTCATCATTATGCGGTGCCTTTGATTGTTGTAAAAGATATTGAGGTGATTTTTTGGACTATTGAAAAGACATTTCCCCTGAAGGATATCTTTAAAATTTTCATTAAGCTTAATTCTAATTACTTGAACATTAATAGCGCTATCATTATTTTGAGCTCACAAGCCAATTGACCAATAATTCCTGATGAGGCATATTTATTCCATCTTTTAGAAGCCCTAGAATAGTTTTTGATAGTCCCGATTCTTTAATTTCATCATACTTTACTGTAAACTTATATGCTCTTTCATGATATTACATGGCATGCTGCCACTAAGACATCTAATATGTTTTAATGCTTTAAACATGCAAACTTGGATATTAATGCTATATTACTTATGATAAATATGTGGTTATGTTCTAATGGGTAGTTAGTTGTTTAAATCTGAATAAACGTGTTAGTGTTTTGGTGAAACATTACTTTGGATGTCTTTTTCTAACACTCGAGTGCATAGCATAAATAGAAAATGAATAATTGTCTAGGTGAACACGCCCGTGCACTGGATAACTAGACCTGATCCTGCAACAGACTCAATCGGTGGAGAATTTAATGCAACTCAAAGTGATTGTTCGGGGAAGATCAAGGTGGAAGTAGATGGGCGTAGAATAAGTCAAGGAGTTATTAAGTTCCCTGAAGAAAATATAGGAAGAAGTGGGAAGCTAGATATGTTCTTCCTCTGTCGTGACAGTTCTTTCCTTCTTTGTGGATATCTTCTATTTCCTGCTTTCTAGTTTTTAGTTTTCCAATAAAGATTCCACCTATTCTGTAGCGTGAGCAGTTAAGTTGTTATATGTTTTTCTTTTAAATAAATCGGCACTCCTGTGTGAGAAGAATGACATTATCAGTTATTAGAGATATAGTTTCATTATGTTATTTTCCAGCTTTCATGAATCTCTGTACTATGTTTTTCAATCAATGATAAATGAAGTCTTGAGATTTAGTTCTATGTAATTGAGTTTTAGATACTCATCCAAGGGGTCCCACTTGGTGAGGAATCCATGTTAGTTAGAATCATTTCATGTAGTTTCCTTTCCTACATATTTTTATCTTAATTCTGGTGTTACATTGTTCCTTTAGCCAAAGCTGCATGACAAGATGTTGCTTCCTGTAGCAAAGGTGGAAGAATAGTTGAAGCATTGTAGTTTAGTTTTCAAGCCTTTGCATTACTTTAGCATCTTTACTTCCACATTTTCCTTTCCAGTATTTATTTCCTACAGCCTTAGATTAAGCTTTCCTTTCAAAGCATTTGTTTCCTACAACAACTATAGAAAAGTATGGTCTGAGTCAGCCTTTGGTGCAGATATCTTGTTGGCATGTTTTGAGTAATACACCCCTGGGTTGATAAATTAAATGAATTTTTATAAGGACGATAGCTGTTTGGTAGGATTTCCAATCCCCAAGTCTTGGTGAAAGCCTAGTTTTTGAGTCCTGTTTAAAATCCGATCATTTTTAGCATCGTTGTCAGGGACGGTGTCAAGCCAAGTTCTAACTCAACCATTCATAGAATTTTCTTTTTCTTATGTTTTCATCTCCTTCTTTGAGTAGAATAGATTTCAATTTGAGATTCACCACAAACCCACACAACTCTATGCTAGCTGCATACATAGAAAAAGAAGAGACACTCTAGGAAGGTACTTTCCAAATCAACACAATAATCAATTCGAAAAATCTTTGTACCACTAGAAGAAGAAGTCCAGTTCGTTGAATCTATTGTAGGCCTTCCTAAAACCTCAACATCATCTTCATCCTATGAAGGTGAACCCCTTGGATAATTTCCCCCTGAATAACCATTTGAGCTGAATCCATTTGCTGAAGCCTTGGCCAATCTTACAATTCAATATCCTGACTGTCCAGAAGGAGAAAATCCATTGCCTTTAGTAGTCTATCAGCCTCAAGATCAACCTCAAGGTCCTCCTAGGATGGAGAACCCTCCTACTTTTCTATTCTCTATCACTGATCAGCGTGATTATAATTACCTCAAGAACATTCCATCTTCAACCCTTCCTAAATTCTATGGCCTGGTAATAGAGGACCCTGATACCTTTCTCTTCGAGTTTGATATCCTTTGTCATATTTATGACTACACCACAAATCCCCATAGGCTCAAATTGTTTCCAGTAACTCTTAAAGATTCTTCCTTAAGATGGTTTATGGGCTTAGGCCAGGATGTTGTTCATGATTGGGATGAAATGAAGAGTGCTTTCTTGACAAAAAATAAAGAATACTGCAGAGGGAATAACATGTCAGGGGATGATATTTTAAATATGACACAAAAGGAGGATGAGAGCCTTAAATATTATGTGTAAATTTATCCTTGTTTAGCTTATCAAAGAACATGCAACATTGGCTCAACCAAGAATCGCAAAAACTCCTCTTTTTTAGCGGTATAAATGAGGGGTGCACTGAAGAATTGGACCTCATGGCCAGAGGCAATATCACCCAATCCACTTGGGATGATATAAAGAATATATGCCTTAATTATTCAAGATATTTTTCCAAAAAGGGGTACGAATATAGGTCTATTGTAGGCAATTCAAGCAGTGGTGGAGCCTCTCGGAAAAAAATAACTCATCTCTTGTCCGACTTCAAGAAAGACATCACCAATAACATGGCCACATAGTTGGATACTATGAATTCCAAAAAAGAAACATGAGGAGGCTGAGGCTATTCTAGATGAATTATGTCCCCATTGCCGACAGAAGAAGAGGGATTGCCAGCTCAAGCTGGTTGCTAATATGGAGACTGCACAACTACCCACTGATTACAAACCCATTGAAGGAGATGATGAGAAAGTATTATTTGTTGCACAATGAAGACCATGGGACTAAAGACAAGGTATGCCTCAGGATCCTCTTTCATTTAATGGTCTATTTTATAGTAATCAATGGCAACCTCCTATGAATTATCAGTTTCCTCCCTGGAATAATCCTCAAAATCAGTGGCAAATTTACCAAAACCCTTAATGGAAACAAACCCAAGGGAATTTGCAACAACCCCAAGGGAATTGGCAGCCACCACAGGGCAATTTTTAGTAGACTCAGCAATGGAAAGGTGGTCAGTAATTGCCAAACCAGCAGTAAAGATTCCTAAAGCCACCGCCTTAACCTCCATAGTAGGCACTTTTTCCACCTCTTGCAGCCATGACTGCACCTCCAAACCCTACTCAAATTAATTCCTAACCACAACCAAATTCTAATAACAATCCCCAAACACCTCAGCAAAATGTCTATGCCACTGATCCAACCTAATATCCTGCATATGTTATCACCATTGATGATATCCATTTACGGTTTGGCACTACTCTACCTACTCCTACTCCTATTATCATCGAAGTATCCTTAAAAGATCCTAGTTCCCAAAAAAAGTCATATACTACTCCAGTAGACCCAACCACAATACTAGATAAAGTCCAGCAAACTTCTCCTCCCTTTCCACAAAGGCTACATAATGAAAATCCCAAGCATACTGTAGAAGCAGCCTTTAACATCCTTGACCAACTCAAGAACATTAGTGTTCAAATCCCACTATTTCAAGCAACAAGGATGTCCCAAATTATGGAAAGACTATCAAAGAAGCATGTTTTAAGAAAACATGCCAAAAGAGAAAGGATCCCTAGACTCTTCATGTCTTGGGGAAACTTGCAGATATAATGCTCGGCAAAATAGCTGTTGCAAAATATTCTAACCCTAACAACCTAGTTGTTGAGATCATAATCAATGAGACAACCATAAAAATACTTTGATAGACTTAGGAGCTACTATAAATGTTTTTCCCAAAGACATCATGCAATAACTTAGAATCACCAACCTTAGGAATACACCTACTTTCTTGCAGCTTGCAGATAGTTCCACTGTAAAACCTGGTGGGATAATTCAAGGTATAGTTGTAACCCTAGAATCATGGTCATACCCTGCTGAATTTATGATATTTTCACCAAAGGCCACATTGGGAGGATACTCTATCATTCTTGGTCGGCTCTGAATAGCCAGATTCGATGCATATATAGGTTTTTTTCCAGGCAATATGACCATCTTTGATGGTCAGTACACCAAAAATTTAGCCTTATATCCACCTGTCCAACCAAAAATGGAGTTGGCTTCACCAATTTGGCCAGATATTGGAGAAGAAGCTAAGGTAGTCAACTCAGTAGCCCATTTAATGATGTTAAAAATAGACCCTTTCCTTCAGCTTCAAGAATAAGACATGGTGATCAAAAAAATTCTACAAAACCAGTATGGACCAAGTTCATATCCCATGGACTATTCATTCTTCCATAACTGCTCCATGCATCCTTTGTACCATGATTGTGAATTATCTCTATCTCCTGCATCCAAACAACTCTACTACCAACTTCTACCTCATGAGATCCAAGTACCCTCATTAGCATATGCTTTTATGGTGGAGCTAACTAAACAGTTAGAAGTATCTCTTGGACGATGCTTGAATATTAATAGTCAGCTTACCCCCCAGCAAAAAACATCTTTGGCCAAACTAATGAAAGACCATACCACAACCTTTTCATGGGATTATGTAGATATGAAAGGCATAGACCCCAAATTGTGTACTTATAAAATATACCTAAAAGAGGAAAAACATCCTGTTAGGTAGTTTCAAAGGTGTGTCAATCCTGCATTAAGAGAGATACTGAATACCAAGTTACAAAAAATGCTTAATGTTGGTTTCATCTATCCTATGTCAGAAAGTCAGTGGGTCTCCCCATTGGTAATAGTCCCCCAAAAAGGAAGAAAGTGGAGGGTATGTGTTTATTATAGAGAGCTCAACAATGCAACTAAAAATGATCACTTCTCTCTACCATTCATTGACCAAGTCTTAGACTCCTTAGCAGGAAAATAATATTTTTCTTTCCTAGACGGGTACAATGGATACAACTAGATCAAGATTCTTCTTGAAGACCAAGAAACGACCACATTCACGTGCCCATGGGGAACATTTTCCTACTTACCCTTACTTTTTAGTCTTTGCAATGCTTCAACGATATGGGAAGTCATTAGTATCTTTGTTGATATCTCTCATGACTATATGGAGATCTATATGGATGACTTTACCACATATTGGGAAATCTATGAGGAAGCCTTGACCAACTTGGGCAAAGTTATTACAAGGTGCGGAACACAATCTGTCTCTAAAGAGCGAAAAGTACTTCATGATGATGCAAGAGAGGGTTGTGTTGGGTCATTATATCTCTGTTGATGGAATCCAAGTAGACCCTGCTAAGATAGAGGTCATTATGAATCTTCGTACACCAACAAAACAAAAGAATGTTTGAAGTTTTTAAGGACATGCTGGCTACTACAAAAGGTTTATTAAATACTTCAGTAAAATGGAAAGCCCCATGTATTCTTTTCTCGTAAAGGATTCTAAATTTTTATGGAAAATAACTTGTGATGAGTCCTTCCTGCAGCTGAAGTATGTTCTTACTCAAAGACCCATCCTAAGGGATCCTAATTGGGCATTGTCATTTCATATTCATACTGATGTTTTTGATCATTTTGTAGGAGTTTTTATGGGGCAGAAAGAAGGTACTATTGAACATGTCATCTATTTCATCAACAAGAATTTGTAGGGACTTGAGTTGAACTACACAGTCACTGGGAAGGAATTTATAGCTATCATCTATGCCCTCAACAAGTTATTTCACTAAATTAATGGTTACTAGATATTTGTGCACACTGACCATGCATCCATTAAGTATTTGGATAACAACACTACTATGATAGGTAGGTTATCCAAATGGCTCCTGCAGCTACAAGAATTTAATATCACAATAGTGGATAAACAAGAAAAATCCAATGTAGTAGATGACTTCCTTCCATGATTGAAGAATGTAGATGATCCTCAAGCCATTGATGACAACTTTCCCGATGATCACTTATTCTCCATTTTAGCCAATACCCCCTGGTATAATGACATTGCCAACTACTTAGTCTCTCAAAAGGTACCTCCACACTTCTCACCCAAAGAAAACAAGCTTTTAATAAAAAAAACATTCAACTTTTCTTGGTTGGCCAATTGTCTATTCTATATCAGTCCTGATCATATTTTAAGGCGATGTGTGAGGGAGGATGAAACATATGACATCCTTCATGCTTTGCATGATGAGCCTTGTGGAGGACAGTTTGCAAAAAAATGAACAACAATGAAGGTACTAACCACTGGTTACTACTGGCGCACCTTGCATAAGAATGCAACCAACTACACTTGAAAGTGTGACAAATGTCAGTGGATGGGATGACCAATGATGTCTGACGAAATGCCTCTCTTCCCTCAAGTGGTAGTTACTCCATTTGATAAGTGGGGATTGGATTTTGTAGGACCTATCAATCCACTATCAAATGAAAACTCCTATATTATTTTTTGCACTGATTATGTGACTAAGTGGGTGAATGTCAGAGCTATGAAACATGCTAGAGAAAACAAGGTTGCTAAGTTCTTGTACGAAGAGATCTTTACAAGGTATGGTGTACCATGAGAACAAGTCACGAATCAGGGTGCTCGGTTCACCTCAACTGTGATCACTGCCTTGATGAATGAATACAACATTTGACAGAGAAAGTATATCTTGTATCATCCCAAAGTGAATGGTTAAGAAGAGATCACTAACAGGGAGATTGAGTCCATGGGTATGTGCACCAAGTTGTGAGCCAAAAAGGGGGGTATAAGTGGACACATTTTTTCTAAAATCGGGTAAACCTGAACTTGGAACAAACATTTGATGGTCATGCATTCAAAATAAGAAGATGTGTAAAAAAAACATTGTAATACTCTGAATCTAGTTTCTAAAATACTAATTTAAAAAAAAATCTGATAAGATGAAGAGTGTCAAACCCCGCACGCACGAAAACCTATTCCTGGTTTTTTAGAAAAACATAACATAATTCTTTCCGTGTGTTGTACAAAAGATATAGTTATATTCAATATTTTTCAAATCTCTTTGCTAGGATGATAGATAAGAGTGTGATCTAAACATTGTGTATTTTTGTGTAATTTTCTGATGAGTATTTTTTTCTCTAATTTTTTGAAGTGACCGCATCCTGAAAATTTTGTACCTGTTCGTGCGTTGGGCATAATTTGGATCAAAATAATTAAAAATGAAAACTTTTTTTAAAAGTGTATAGAATCAAGTGTAGAACAATAATATGTAATTTATTTGTAATTTGGTTAAGTATATCAAAAGTTATTAAAAAATGGAAGACATATGTTTGTGAGGACTGTGAAGACAGTGCTAAAGAAAATTAAAGTTTACTATGCTAATGTTGTCCAAAAATAGAAAACATTATATGGTTAGAAAGCTAAGAAGACATATGAGACTATGGTGCAAATTATAGAGTTACCCTCTTGACAAATTTCAAACCTGATGAAGATAAAGTTGACAATTCATCTTACAAGATGGAAAAATGTCTAAAAGAACAAAAATGGAGGGAAAATATCCTCCAAGCCTTTGGGTCATTTTCCAAGCCTCTTCCTAAGCCATAACTCAATCGGGTTTCTAAATTTCAAATAACCCGATCGGGTTTTGAAAACCAAAAAGTACATTTTCAACTCCTTCATAACCTGATCGAGTTCTAGAGAATAAAATGTACAATTTTCACTTCTTCAAAACTCGATTGGGTTTTGAAGAAGTAAAAATTATGCATTGTATTCTCCATAACCCGATCAGGTTATGAAGAAATTAAAACAGGCATTTCTCTGGAAGCCATAACATCCACATACGGAGTCTGATTGAATCCATTCAAAAATAATAGGAAAGATCTTGAGATGATCTAGCACATGATTAACCTACAATCATCTCAAGTCATCAACATTTTTTGTACCATCCATTTGAATCAAGTAAGGTATAAAATAGGTACTCATTATTTCCCATACATGCAATGTATAGGAAAATCTCTCTCTCTCTCTCTCTCTCTCTCTCTCTCTCTCTCTCTCTCTCTCTCTC
>MU224933.1:7746547-7758873 GCA_018584345.1 Thuja plicata | reverse complement strand
CTTAAGACACATTTGAGCATTTAAATGCATCAAAAGGGGTCATGGGGTCTTCCTAGAGGTCCTAATGTGTGACAAGGTGTACTAGGACCCCCAGAAAGACCCCATGACCCCTTTTGACCCATTTGAATGTTCAAATGTGTCCTAAGGGGTCGTACAATCCCTTAGGACACACTTGACCATTGAAATGGGTCAAAAGGGGTCGTGGGGTCTTCCTGGTGGTTCTAATGCGTGATAAGGCATACTAGGACCCGCAGGAAGAGCCCATGACCCCTTTTGACCCATTTGAATGTTCAATGAGTTAAGGTGGTCAGACATGGGAGTTTTTTTATTCTGAAAACGTTGTAGCAGATAATTCATAAATAATTTTTTTAGAATAAAATTACACAAAAATATGCGTCACATCTGGGCAGGAATCTAGTACTTATATATAAAATCTTATAAAAAAATATTATCATTTGATTATGATTAAGGTGGTCAGACATATACCTACTTCTTATTTTTTCCTGAAATTTTTGTACTGCTGCATTGAAATCTATACTTTTCACCAATCGTATTAACTTTTTTTTCAGAAAAGGCCTAGTAGTTTAGAAACTACATTCAATTTCCTACATATTCTATTCTTACAACTTTTTGATATTAGGTTGATAGCTAGTTCAAATTCTCACGTCAAGTGTACTAACCCTGATTTTCTGATTTCTCATTGCCACTTAAGAGCATAGTTTGGCCCCTCATGATCTTGCACATACCCAAAAGTTGTAGTACTCTGAATCTAGTTTCTAAACTACTAATTTATTTTGAAAATGGTGGAGATTATGGCTCTAAAAAAGGGGGAGCACAATAAAGTGGTTGTATTTTTTGTGAAAAGACATAACATAGAATCTAGTGTGGTCCCCCTAAAATGTTAACATTTATTTTGAATTTTTTTAATCGCTCTAGTGAGAAGTTAGCTGACAATGCATAGTTTATCTTGAAATTTAATGCTGATTTTTTTATGAATGTATGATTTTTTACGAATTTATGAAGTGGACGCATTCTCAAAATGTGAAATTTGTCCATGCTCCCCTTAGAAATCATTGAAAATAAATAAAAACTTCTTTATTTTTAAAGTTGTAGAATGGAGTCTGGTTTCTAAAAAAGTAACTTGTTTCAAAATTTGACAAACGAGCCAAAATCTAAACCCAAAATACTACACATTGGTTTTTGACAAAAAATGGATATTCTTACAAAAGAAATTAGAGATGAAAATATTAACATAATCAGAATTTGAAAAAATGGTTAGATAGCTAACAAAGAGATCTTGAACATCGTGTCATCTAATTTTGTCGTTGTTGAACCATGTGCAAACTTGACAGGGAGGACACAGGAAAAAATGTGATTTTTTGTATGTTTGTTGGAAAACATGTCTTAAATCTATTTGAATCCTCCAAGCCTTTGGGTTGGATGCCCAAGGAAAATCAAATCCTTAGGCTTGGAGGATCCAAATGTAGTTAAAATGGAGCACACCCTATATATGTGAAAAAGTTGTACAATGTTGCATTCGGTGCATTATTTTATTTGTATTATTTTAAATAGGGTGTACGCCCTACGAGAGAGAGAGAGAGAGAGAGAGAGAGAGAGAGAGAGAGAGAGAGATAGAGAGAGCCTTTAAGACCCTTTATGACCCCTTGGGACACCTTTCTATACATTAATGTATGGTAAGGGGTCCTAAGGGGTTGTAAGGTGTACTAGGATACATTAATATGGCCTAGGACCCCTTAACATCCATTATGACCTCTTACGACCCCTTACGATACATTAATGTATGGTAAGGGGTCCTAACGGGTTTGAAGGGGTCTTCTGGAAGTCTAGGATACATTAAACCTTAAGACCATTTACAACCCCATAGGACCCCTTGCCATACTTTAATGTATGGTAAGGTGTCTTAAGGGTCCCTAGGACACATTAGTGTATCCTAGGACCCTTTAAGACACTTTACAAGCCCTTATGACCCCTTACGATACATTAATATATGGTAAGGGGTCCTACAACCTGTTAAGACCCCTTATGACCTCTTACTATACATTAATGTATGGTAAGGGGTCCTAACGGGTCATATTGTGTCTTAAGGGGCCCTAAGATACATTAATGTATCCTATGACCCCTTAAGAATCTTTATGACCCCTTACGACATAGTAATGTATGGTAAAGGGTCTTAAGGGGCCCTAGGGCACATTAATGTATCGTAAGACCACTTAAGACCATTTACAACCCCTTAAATCCCCTTACCATACATTAATGTATCATAAGGGGTCCTAGGATACATTAGAGTATCCTTTGACCCCTTAAGACCCTTTACGACCCATTAGGACCACTTACCATACATTAATGTATGATAAGAAGTTCTAAAGGGTTGTAAGGGGTCCTAGGATACATTAATGTATCCTACGACCACTTAGGACCGCTTAAGACCCCTTACTATACACTAATGCATGGTAAGGTGTCCTAAGGGGTCGTAAAAGGTCATAAGGGGTCTTAAGGGCCATACAATACATTAATGCATCCTAGGGCCCCATAAGACCCCTTACCATACATTAATGTATGGTAAAGGGTTGTGACGGGTTGTAAGGAGTTTTAAGATACATTAGTGTATCTTCAAAACCCTTAAGACCCTTAATGACCCCTGAGAACCCCTTACCATACATTTATATATGGTAAGGGGTTGTAAGGAGTCCTAAATGGTCATAATGGGTCCTAAGATACATTAATATATCCTAGGACCCCTTAGACCCCATAAGACCCCTTACCATACATTAGTATACGATAAGGGGTCCTAAGGGGTCATAAAAAGTCTTAAAGGGCGCTAGGATACATTAATTTATCCTAGGACCCCTTACGACCCTTTACAACCACTTAAGACTCATTATCGTAAATTAATATATGGTAAGGGGTCCTAGTGGGTCCTATGATATATTAATGTATCTTAGGACCCATTAAGACCCTTTACAACCCCTTAGGAATCATTTCCATACATTAATGTATGGTAAAGGACCTCTTACCATACATTAATGTATGGTAAGGGGTCTTAAGGGGCCCTAGGGTATGTTAATGTATCCTAGGACACCTTAAGACCCTTTACGACCCCTTAGGGCCCCTAACCATACATTAATGTATGGGAAGGGGTCATATGGGGTTGTAGGGTACATTAATGTATCCTAGGACCCCTTAAGACCCTTTACAATCCCTTTCCATGCATTAATGTATCCTCAGGGGTCCTAAGGGTTGTAAGGTGTACTATGATACATTAATGTATCATATGACCCCTTAAGACCCTTTACGACCCCTTATGGCCCATTACCATACGTTAATGTATGATCAGGGGTCTTAAGGAGCCCTAGGGTACATTAATGTATCCTAGGAGCCCTTAAGACCCTTTATAACCGCTTAGGACCATTACCATGCAATAATGTATGGTAAGGGGTCTTAAGGGGTCGTAGGGTACATTAATTTATCATAGGACCCCTTAAGACCCTTTACAACCCCTTTAGACCCCTTACCATACATTAATGTATGATAAGGGGTCTTTTAGGGTCATAAGGGGTCCTAGTATACATTAACGTATCCTAGGACCCCTTAAGACCATTTACAACCCCTTAGGATCCCTTTCATTACATTAATTAATGTATGGTAAGGGGCCCTAAAGGGTCATTACTTGTACTAGGATACATTACAAGCTTATGACCCCTTACCATACATTAATGTATGGTAAGGGGTCTTAATGGGTCCTAAGGGATCCTAGGATACATTAATGTATCAATTGTATCCTAGGACCCCTTTAGACCCTTTACAACCCCTTTCTATACATTAATGTATGGTAAGGGGTTATAAGGTGTACTAGGGTACATTAATGTACTTTACGACCCCTTATAATATATTAATGTAAGGTAAGGAGTCTCAAGGGATCCTAGGGTACATTAATGTATCTTAGGACCCCTTAAGATCCTTTATGACTCTTTAGTACCCCTTACCATATATTAATCTATGGTAAGGGTAAATAAGGGGTCATGGGGGGTTCTAAGGGGTCCTAGGATACATTAATTTATCCTCTGGTCCCTTAAGACCCTTTATGACCCATTAGGAACCCTAACCATACATTAATGTATGGTAAGGGGTCCTAAGGGGTAGTAAATGGTCCTAGGATACATTAATGCATCCAAGGACCCCTTACCCTACATTAATGTATGGTAAGGGGTCCTAAGGGGTCATACAAGGTTGTAAGGGGTCTTAAGGGGCCCTAGGATACATTAATGTATCCTAGGGCCCCTTTAAGAACCTTTACGACCCGTTAGGACCCCTTACTATACATTAATGTATGGTAAGGGGTCCTTAAGACCCTTTGTGACCCCTTTCCATACATTAATATATGGTAAGGGGTTGTAAAGTGTACTAGGATACATTAATGCACATCCTAGGACACCTTAGGATCCCCTTTGACACCTTACCATACATTAATGTATGGTAAGGGCTCTTAAGGGGTCATAAAGGGTCTTAAGGGGTCCTAGAATACATTAATGTACCCTAGGGTCCCTAAAGACCCCTTACCATATATTAATGCATGGTATGGGTCCTAAGGGGTCGTAAGGTGTACTATGGTAATACATTATCCTAAGACCCCTTGAGATCCTTTACGACCCCTTTGGACACCTTATCATACATTAATGTATGGTAAGGTATCTTAAGTGGCACTAGGGTACATTAATGTATTCTATGACCCCTTAAGACCTTTTATGACCTATTAAGGCCCCTTACCATACATTAATCTATGGTAAGGGGTCATAATGGGTCAAAGGGGGTCCTAAGGGGTCCTGGGATACATTAATGTATCCTTCGAACCCTTAAGAACCTTTACGACCCATTTGGAACCCTTACCATACATTAATCTATGGTAAGGGGTCTTAAGGGATCCTATGATACATTAATGTATCCTAGGACCCCTTAGCACCCCTTACCGTACATTGATTTATGTTAAGGGGTCGTAAAAGTTCATAAGGGGTCTTAAGTGGACCTAGGATACATTAAAATATCCTAGGACCCCTTAAGACCCTTTTTGACCCCTTAAGACCCATTAGTATACATTAATGTATGGTAAGGGGTCCTAAGGGGTCGTAAGATGTACTAGGATACAACAATGTATCATAAGATCCTTTAAGACCCTTTACAACCCCTTAGGATCCCTTCCCATACATTATTGTATGGTAAGGGGTCCTAATGGGTTTGAAGGTGTAGTAGGATACATTAATGTGTCCCAAGACCCCCTAAGACCCCTTATGACCTATTACGACCCCTTAGGATCACTTATTATACATTAACATATAGTAAGGCTTCCTAATGGGTTGTAAGGAGTCTTAAGGGGCCTTAGGATACATTAATGTATCATAGGACCCCTTAAGACCCTTTACGACCCCTTACCACAAGTTAATGTATGATAAGGGGTCATAAGGGTTCTTAGGATAAATTGATGTATCCTAGGACCCCTTAACATATCTTGCGACCCCTAAGAGGTCATAAGGGGTCTTAAGGTGTCCTAGGATACGTTAATGTATTGTAAGGGTCTTAAGGGGTCGTAAGATACATTAATGTATTGTAGGGCCCCTTAAGACACTTTACGACCCCTCAGGACACCTTACCATACATTAATGTATCCTAGAACCCCTTAGGACATCTTAGGACCCCTTACCATACATTAATGTATGGTAACGGGTCCTAAGGCATTGTTAGAGGTTGTAAGGGGTCTTAAGAGGCCCTAGGATACATTAATGTACCCTATAATCCCTTAGGTTCCTTACAACCCCTTACAACCCCTTACTATACATTGGTAACAAGTCCTAAGAGCTCACAAGGGGTCCTAGGATACATTAATGTATACTAGTACCCCTTATGACCCTTTATGACCCCTTAGGACCCCTTACCATGCATTAATGTATGTTAAAGGGTCATAAGGGGTCTTAAGGGGTCCTAGGATATGTTAATGTATCCTAAGGGTCCTCATGGTTTTAAGGGGTCCTAAGATACATTAATGTATCCTAGGGCCCCTTAAGACCCCTTAACACCCTTCATAACTCCTTAGGACCCATTACCATACATTAGTGTATGGTAACGAGTCCTAAGGAGTCCTAGGGGGTCCTAGGATAAATTAATGTATCCTCAGACCCCTTAAGACCCTTTATGAGCCCTTGGAACCCTTTACCATACATTAATATATGGTAAGGTGTCCTAAGAGGTCCTAAGGGGTTCTAATATACATTTACATATCCTACGACCCCTTAGGACCCTTTACCATACACTAATGTATGGTAAGGGGTCATAAAAGGTCGTAAGGGGTCTTAAGGGGGCTTATAATACAATAATATCTCCTAGGACCACTTAAGACCCTTTACGACCCTATATTGATGTATGGTAAGGGGTCCTAAGGGATTAGGATACTTTAATGTATCCTAGGACCCTTTAAGACCCTTTACGAGCCCTTGAGACCTCTTTCCATATATTAAGAGGACTGTAAGTGGTTTTAAGGGGTACTAGGGTACATTAATGTATCCTACAACCCCTTAAGACCTTTTATGACCTCTTACAATCCTTTAGGACCCCTTATGACCTCTTAAGATCCCTTAGGAACCCTTATGATCCCTTAAGGATCATAAGGCCTCTCTCTCTCTCTCATCCATTAATTTATTCTATGAGTCCCTATGATACATTAATGTATGGTAAGGGGTCATAAGGGGAAATAAGGGGCCTCGAGGGGTCCTAGGATACAATAATATATCCTAGGACACCTTAAGACCTCTTATGATCCCTAACGACCCCTATTAACCATTAATATATCTTAGGAATCCAAAACTACATTAATGTATGATAAGATGTCTTAAGGCATCATAAGGGGTCCTACGATACATTAATGTATCCTTAGCACCCGTTAGGACCCCTCAAAATACTTTATGTATCCTAAGATTCCTAGGATAGATTAATGGGTAATGGGGATGATAAGGGGTCATAAGTGGCCCTAAAAGGTCATAGGATACATTAATGTTTCCTTGGATCCATTATGACCCCTTAGCTTACATTAATGTATCATAGGATAGATTCAACATACATTAATGTATCCTAGGAGTCATGGGATTTATTAATACATGTTAAGGGGTACCATGATAAATTAATGTATCCTAGGCCCATTAGGGCCAGTTATGGCCTCTTATAACCCTCATTAACCATTAATGTATCCCAGGAGTCCTCGAATACATTAATGTATGCTAAGGGGTCATAAAGGATTCTAAGGGGTCATAAGATACACTAATCTACCATAGGACCTCTTATGACCCTTTACAACCCCTTACCATACAATAATGTATGTCAAGGGGTTGTAAGGGATCGATGGGGGTCCTAGGTTACAATAATGTATCCTAGGACCCCTTTGTAGGATTTGAGAAACACAAATCCTCAGAACCTGAAGAACATCTGCATGCAAATACCTGTTACAAGAGAGAAGAAGAAAGGAGGAAAAAGAAGAACTCGAAATTACTCCAAAATGTGAGAGAAAAAAATGTATTCCAAGTTATTCAACAATAATTACAAAGTTCAACCTTAAAAGGTGAACAAAACCCTAAAAGGAAGAAAGATAGGTTGTGCATTAATAATTAATATAAATATTAATTATAATGCACCTAAGAGACAACTTAAGAAATAAAGAGTAATAAAACAACTTAATTAATTAAATCAACATAATTTAATTAATAAGAAAACTAAAGATTACTCTAACACCCCCCTTAAGCTAAGCTCAGGGGGTAATCTAGCCTAGTATAGCTATGAAACCAGGAAATGGGTCCTGACAACAAGGCCTGATCAGGTACGCAATATAAGGAGATCTTTGTAAACCACAGACAAAGGAGAAAACCCAGTGGGAAAAACCCCTCTCCAAAAAGAGATAGAAAAAATGCAGAAAAGAAATGGCTCAAGAGACTCTGTCAAAACCATAAGCATAACCAACCCCCCCATGAGAGAGGGATGAGACACCAAGGCCCTCCAGAATGATAGAAACCCTTTGGAAATGATCAAACCAATGAAACTTCAATGCGGAAGAAACAAAGGCACATAACAACAAGGAAACCCCTGAATGAGAGGTGAAACTAGAAGGCCTAACTAATGCTCAAAGGAGAATACATAAGACTACTATAATGGAATCTCCAATGAAGGTGGGCTAATGGATGGCCTAAATCTGTCATCTGGGAGGAGATGAGTGTCCTCGAATATGCCCTCAATAATTGGGGTAGGTGGGTCGATGCAAGGAGCGACCGTAATAGGTAATGTTGAAGAGGAATAATTTTGAATAGATGCAAAATCAACAAGAGGAGGAGGTATAGAAGCCACAAAACTGATCTCAGGAACAACACATAAGTTTAGGTGACCCAATTTCTCCTTAATAGGTACTCGTGAAGTAGGAGAGATATTCTCCAATAATGGAGATGGTGGACCAAAATAAGAGGAGTACAAGAGGGTAGCATGATCAACGTTCCTTGTGGCAACAATATTGCCTGTCGCAGTGCCTCTAATGTGCACTGAATCTAGAGTGAAATCAGCTATCTTCCCTGTCCCACTGTGAGTAATCTGATAGATAGAGAGAAGGTTAGAGGAAAAGGATGGAACACATAGTATATCATGGAATGCACCATCATCAATGTCAATAGAACCCTTCCCACATACAGTCATAACAGTGTTATCCCCCATCAAAATGTGTGGGGTAGGTGAAGCCTCAAAAGATGAGAATACATCCTGAGAAGATGCCATATGGTGTGAAGCACCTAAATCCACTAGCCATCTAGAAGAGGGAGAAATATCAGATGACATAATGCATGACCATTTCTATTGTCTTACCCATATGTATGAGAAGATGATGAAGAAGACCAGTGAGAAGAGGAAGAAGGAATATCAATCTTGCTCTTATGAAGAAGAGTTGTCAAATCATAAATTTGGTGGGCATATCCATCTACCTTCTTCTGAAAGCACTAAGACTCATCATGATTGGGCTTATTACAATAAGCACACTTAGGTATTTCGGTCTTTGATTTCCCTTTATTTGGAGGAGGTAGGCCAGAGGAATGCTGAGAAGAAGAATCCTTCCAAAACACTATGGTTGGTGATACCTGTTTCTACTCTGACTTTCGTGAAGATGGATGAGTGACCAAAGCATGGCTCATAGATCCAAAAGTATCATTCAGCTGTTGAATCTTTGACTACTCTTGAGTTAACCAATCACATAAGGCCTCAAAGGAAGGCATATTGTGCCTAGGACCCAAAGCATCCATAGTGGAATAGAAAGTGGAGGAGAAGATAAGGAACTCTCCTCAAAGCTTTGAGAGTATTAGAAAGATACACTCATTATATAATTTGGTCTTCCCACATCCCTGTAAAAGTGAATAGAGAGCATTGAACTTCATCAAGAAGTCCTCAATGGTGGGAAAACTATCAGGAGACAATGATGTCAACTCTGCATCAAGCTGTAGTGCCCAAAACTCACTCAATGTGCCAAACAGATCTGCAAAATTTCCCTAGATGGCCCAAGGAGTGTACAAATTATTCAAATGAAATAGGAGACTATCTGAAATGTTCAGTGCTATTAAGCCTATGGCGTCATCCATATTATTCCTATGATGAAGAATCTCAAAAGGACATTGCAATAGAGGTTGGCTCTCATCCAGACAAGACCATAAGCCACGTGACATAAGTAGTCTGGTCATGTGTGCTTTCTGTTATGTATGTGGAGCCTAATCAGACTCAATTTCTTTCAGCATGGTTTCCCCCTAGACATATCTATTTGGGCCCCAAGCTCAGGGTCAAGGGGCAGAGCCCCTTGTGGGGTCCTGGGGCAACGTAATGAGTACTATTGATTTTCTATTAGTCAGAGTATTTTTTTCCCTAATTAGGTTAGGTCAAATATGCTTGTGAAAAGGGCTTAGAGTTTTGAGAATTCATTGTATGAGGGATTTTTGTAGCTTCCTGTGATGGTATTGAGTTGCAGGTTTCAGATTGTAATTGCTAGATAATAATAATAATATTGGACTCGTTGTTGGTGGACGTAGCCCAGGGATTGGGTGAACCACGTTAAATCTCTGTGTCACTTGTGTTCTCTTCCGTGTTTATATTTACATTATTCTAACAAGTGGTATTAGAGCGAGGTTTTTTTGTTCGTTCTTTCATATATTCTCTGAAGCAGGTCTCACGAGTTAGTGGGAGAGTCTCTTGGTTAAGTGGGAGGAATGGCAGACGAGGGTAGGCTGAAGGTTGATAAGTTTAATGAGAAAAATTTCCAGTTATGGAAGATACAAATGGAGGACTATCTCTTTCAGAAGGATCTATGGCAGCCATTAGAGGGAATATCCAAGAAAGAGGCAGCAATGTCTAAGGAAGATTGGGATATTTTGGATAGGAAGGCACTGGGGAGTATTACTAGAGCAACGACAGCTAAAGATCTGATGGAAACCCTAGCGAAGTTGTATGAAAAGTCTTCAACTTTAAACAAGGTATTTCTCATGAAATGTTTATTTAACATGAAAATGGTAGAAGGTGGATCAGTCACTGATCATTTAAATGAGTTTAATACAGTTACAAGTCAGTTAACTTCAGTTAAAATTACCTTTGATGAAGAGGTTAGGGTTCTCTTGATTCTGTGCTCTTTGCCAGAAAGCTGGAATGGCTTGGTAATGGCCATTAGTAACTCTATTTCTGGTTCTAATAACCTAAAGTTTGATGATGTTGTTGGTGTTATATTGAGTGAGGAAATTCGTAGGAAAATCTCAAGGGCATCCACATCGGGTAGTGTATTGAATGCAAAAGGTAGAGGTAGAACAAGAGACAGAGGAAACAACTCTGGAAATCATGGAAAATCACGAGGGAAGTCAAAGGGAAAGAGGTCTCAGTCAAGAGGACCTAGTGACTGCTGGTACTGTGGAAAACCAGGACATAAGAAGAAAGATTGTTGGTCTTGGAAGAAAGATCAAGGAGACAAACACGATGGAAACAAGGAGGCAAATGTGGTAAGTAACAAATCTGAAGAGGATGCTTTTCTCTTGTCTTTAGAAAATGTTGATGATTCATGGGTATTAGATTCAGGGGCTTCATTTCATGCTACATCCCATAGAGGTTATTTTGTTGATTATGTCCAAGGGGATTTTGGGCTAGTTTATTTGGGAGATAATGAACCCTATCAAATTTTTGGAAAAGGTAGAATCAAGATTAAGTTGCATAATGGGAATCATTGGCTACTACAAGAGGTAAGACATATTCCAAGGCTGAGTAGGAACTTAATTTCAGCAGGGCAACTCGCTGATGAGGGTTGCACCGTTACTTTTAATGATAAAAATTGGAAAGTTTCAAAAGGTTCCTTAGTAGTAGCAAAAGGTGTGAAAGTAGGCACCTTATATCTTTGTACAAGACATACTATTCCCTCTATTGTTTCAGAGAAAAATGAATGTTCAGGAACAGTTGCTGCAGTTGAGAAGGTAGAACAAGAGATAGTAGCTGGAGATTTTGAAACAGCGCTGTGGCACAATAGACTTGGGCACATGAGTGAAAAAGGTATGAAATTACTTCATTCAAAGAAAGTTGTACCAGGTCTGAAATGTGTTAATATGGATTTCTGTGAAAGTTGTGTATGGAAAACAAAGGAGAGTTAGTTTTGTAAAGAGTGGGAAGGAAAAGAAAGATGAAAAATTAGAGCTTATACATACAGATGTATGGGGTCCAGCTCAGGTATCTTCCCTTGGTGGCTCTCAGTATTATGTTACATTCATTGATGATTCAACTAGGAAAGTATGGATATATTTCATTAGACAGAAATCTGATGTATTTGAAACTTTTAAGAAATGGAAAAGCTTGGTTGAAAATGAGACTGGAAAAAGATTAAAATGTCTCAGATCTGATAATGATGGTGAGTATTGCAGAAAAGAATTTGAAGATTATTGTGCCTCTACTGGTATTCATAGACAAAAAACTGTTCCAAGGACTCCATAGGAAAATGGAGTGGCTAAACACATGAACAGGACAATAATTGAATGTGCTAGGAGCATGAGGTTGCATGCTGGGCTCCCCCTAAACATGTGGGTAGAGGCTGTAAATACTACTATATATTTGATAAATAGAGGTCCCTCTACTCCCTTGGGTTGTGGTATCCCAGAGAAAGCATGGACAGGTAAGAAGGTGAGTTATTCTTTTCTCAGAACCTTTGGTTGTGAAGCGTTTGCACATATAGATTTTGAAAATAGAACCAAGCTGGAAGCTAAATCTAAGAAATGTATATTTGTTGG
>MU224933.1:7729426-7742118 GCA_018584345.1 Thuja plicata | reverse complement strand
CCCCCATCTCCCCCTCTTTCCCCTAAACCCTAATGTTTTTATATAGATTCTAATCATAGTTGGAGGTTAAGTTTTCCCCACTTTATCGGCGTAGTCCCCCCCCCCCCAAATTATTCAACGGGGGTTTGGGGGTAGTTCCCCTTGTAGGATTGAGAGGCAGGGCCCCTTGCGGGGTTGAGGGGAAATTCTCCTTGTGGGGTCGTAGGGAAGCACCCCCAAGACCAAATTAGCATCTTGAGAACCACACAAAACTCCATGGCACAGACAATTTTCTTGATTTTTAAGATGCTTTAGATCCCCGCAAATCACCCTATTTTTGTAATCAACATAAGTCGTGATAAGTACATTTCACTTGAGTTTGAAAAACTTGATCAAAATTTGATAACCTTCATCTAAACTTGTTTTTTTGATGTTTACTTTTTAGTAGGGTGCATGCCCTATGATATGCAATGCATGAGCCTATGGCTTGGGCATTCCAATCCATAGGGCGTGCACCCTATACTGGGTACACCCTATTGATTTTTGGGGACCAAAAAAATAAGTGGCACCCTTTTGGTCCCCCATCTTTGTGCACTTATCCATATGTATAGCTCATCTATGAGTATATTTTCTCCAAAGTGAATTAGTTATTTATTATGTTTGATTGATTACTTATTTGAAATGAGCCCAAAGTGAAAATGAGACTACCCACTATAACTAATTAATCTCTACCCCCCATAATTTGTCGATATGAACGCTAATCATGCCATATTGAAAACAAACCTAGAATATATTTAGTTGAGTCAATTTCTAGAATTTTGGAGTAGTGGATTTGGAACTCAATAGTTCTTACCAATAAGAGCCTCGCAAAGCACAACAAAAATAAACACAAATATAAACAACGTATTTGGAAAGAAAATAAGTGATCCCCAAGTTTTAAAGTGGTGCAGGGGCACCTATCCCTGATTGTCAAATAGGGTTAAATCATACATTTTGGTATTTTGAGTCTTTTTTTTTGTCTTAATAGACCATTCCTGTTGTTATTGAGTCATGTTGGGCTCATGGGTGTAGAAAATGTCAATATTTCCAAATGTTGTCATAGTATTGTCAATGGTAGAAAAATTAACAAATGTTGGTTCTATTGTATGAAATCATGGAACAAGGTTCATTTTGAATTGTTTGGATATTGTTTAGGGCTTAGGAGTCATGTAGAGTTATTTTTGTAAATAAGGTCTAAAAGTTGCAAAAGTTTCATAGCAACATTATAACTTTGAAAAAATGTCATTATGAAAAAAATGCACAAACTAGGAAAGTAAATGGTTGATGACACTTGGTTCCCCTAAACCTTAATGTTTTTATATAGATTCTAATAATATTTGGAGGTTAAATTTTCCCCACTTTATTGGCATATTTCCCCTCCAAATTATTCAACGGGGGTTTGGGGGCAGTTCCCCTTGTAGGGTTGAGAGACAGGGCCCCTTGCGGGGTTGAGGGGAAACACCCCCAAGACCAAATTATCACCTTGAGAACCACATAAAACTCCATGGAGCACACAATTTTCTTGATTTTTTAAGATGCTCTGGATCCTTGCAAATCACCCTATTTTTGTAATCGACATAAGTCGTGATAAGTGAATTTCACTTGAGTTTGACAAACTTGATCAAAATTTCACAACGTTCATGTAAACTTGTTTTATTTTATGTTTACTTTTTAGTAGGGTGCATGAGCCTAAGGCTTGGACATTCCAATCCATAGGGCGTTCACCCTATACGACGTACACCCTATTGATTTTGGGGGACCAAAACAATAAGTGGCACCTTTTCAGTCCCCCATCTTTGTGCACTTACCCATATGTATAGCTCATATATGAGTATACTTTCTCCAAAGTGAATTAGTTATTTATTATGTTTGATTTGATTACTTATTTTAAATGAGCCCAAATTGAAAAGGAGACTGCCCACCACAATCAATTAATCTCTAACCCCCCCCCCCCCCCCATAATTTTTTGATATGAACCCTAATCATGCCATATTGAAAACACACCTAGACTAGATTTAATTGAGTCAATTTATAGAACTTTGGAGTAGTGGATCTGGAACTCAATAGTTCTTACCAATAAGAACCTCCCAAAGCACAACAAAAATAAACACAAATATAAACAACATATTTGGAAAGAAAACAAGTGATCCCCAAGTTTTAAAGTGGTGCAGGGGCACATATCCCTGATTGTCAAATAGGGTTAAATCATAATTTTTCATTTTGAGTCTTTTTTTTTTGTCTTATAGACCATTCATGTTGTTATTGAGTCATTTTGGGCTCATGGGTGCAGAAAATGTCAATATTTTCAAATATTGTCAAATGTTGTCATAGTATTGTCAATGGTAGAAAATTAACAAATGTGGGTTCTATTGTATGAAATCATGGAACAAGGTTAATTTTGACCTGATTGGATATTTTTTAGGGGTTAGGAGTCATGTATAGTTAGTTTTGTCAATAAGGTCTAAAAGTTGCAAAAGTTGCATAGCAACATTACAACTTTTAAAAAAATGTAATTATGAAAAAATGCACAAAATAGGAAAGTAAATGGTTGATGACAATTGGTTTTTGGTTGTAGGTAGTTATAATTAATTTCAAATACCATTTTAATGTTTGAATCATGGTGGTGGAGGTGAGACAATGTAATGGAAGGAATTTTTAATGATAAAACATTTTATTGTTACACATTTTTGTTGTTTCTATGAATGTTGCAATGAATTTTGTGATGACTTATGCAGTCATTTTAACTTGCACAAAATTTTAAGAGATAATATAGTGAATTAAATTTCATTTTAATCCACTCTTTTTCATTTTCATGGCATATTTTGAAAGATACGACAATTTTAAATGTAAACTGCCCGAAATCCTCATTAGGGTAAACAATGGTATACAAACAATGGATATCTTTTATTCTAACCATTGAAATCCCCTATAATTGGGTTGATTGAAGTATTATGAAGTATAATTTGTGTATTTTTTGGTTTCAAACATTGATTTTGAAGTTTTCTTACATTTTCGTGATGCCCTAAGACTGCGTTTTGTGTTGCAGACTGAGATTCACAGTAAACATTGGGAGTTTTTTAATTTATTTGATTAAAGACAACATTATTGATGAGTGAAACCTTTTGAACATATTGTGAGGGTAATTTGGATCATGGTACAAGTTAGGGTTTTGATGAACTCAAAGTGATGAAGATCATGTTTAAAGTGTACATAGAAGACAAAATGGTGATAATCTAGATTAGACTATGACCTAATTCAAATTGACATTTCTTTAATTTTAGACCATGAAACCTATTCAAGATCATTCAAGAATGTATTAAATGTTACCAATATTGTATTTATGGTCAAGAATTATATTAAAGGTGGTATATTAATTTAATTGAAGGAGGGAAATCTAAGAAGGTCTAATTAGGCCTAATTTTAAGAGTCAGAGTCCTATTTTAGAGGATGTTGTTACAAAAATAAATTGTCCTATCTTTTGATATGTTAACAACCCAATAAAGGATAAATTAGGAATGTTGTTTGGTTCGTGTATTTTTTTTTATTGTAGGAAGTTGTGATCAATTTTTCACTATTAAGGGCTAATAAAATATAATGTTTATTTTGGGAAGGATAAAGCAGTTAATGAAGTCAGAAGTTTTGAGGGCCATCTAGGTATAAAAATTGAGTAAATTTGATTATTCCAAGATGTTCCTAAAGAAGATTAAGTTTTGTGAGCTGTGAGGCCTTCATTTTATGATTGTAACCTATAGGGAAAGGAGTTTTTATGAATGGATTCATAGTGTTAGGAAGTTTTGAAGCAAACAAAATGAAAGTATTAATTCATTCTGAGATACAAAAGAGTCTGATTGGGTCATTGAGCCCATTTTTATGGAATATTCTTTATTATCATTAAAATTTTTACAATTTTTTTAGGGTGAGCCTCCACCTCTGCATCAAAGTGGTATCAGAGCTAGAAGACTCTGGGAAAAGGAGAGTTTTTTGGTTGGTTGTTGTGAGTTTGTGAACTACAAGTGAAGGTTCAAAGGATAACCTGGTTCTTAAAGACTAGGTAGAGGGGATAAGAGACCTAGGAGAGGTAAAGACATAGTGGAAGCAAGGTTAAAGGGAATTTCTTGAAGGTATGATGGATTTTTTGAGAAGGTATTTTTAGGGTGAGGGTTCACTAAGGAAGAAGAAAGAAAAAAGAAGAGAAGAGAAAGAGAGGAAGAGGAAAGAGGAAGAGATGAGACAAATGGAGTTTGATCAAGAGATCAAAGAATTGACACACGCCATGGAACAAATGAGAAAAGAAATAAAGGAATTGGGAAGAATAATTGAGATGCAAAGATGGTATTTGGCTGTTATAAAGAAGGTTGTGTGGTCTATTGAAAGGTTGATTTGGAAGAGAAGACAAGTGAAGGCATTAGAACTATAAATGAAGACACAAGAACCCCTGATAGAAGAGGGAGGTGAACAAAAAAAGGAAGGAAAAGAAGAAGACATAGATGCAATAGCCAATGGTAAAGAGTCAAAATTTTGGACAATATTTGTATACATAAAGAAATAATGGTATGGAAAATTTGGAATTGAAAAAGTGGAGGTAAGGATGAAAGAAGAAGAAGAATGCATGAGGGTCAATATTGTTGATAAACCAATAGCAGAGAATGACAATGATCAGATGAGTGATTATATTGTTGATAAGGAATGACAAAGGTTACTAAGAGGAATTGAGAAGAAAAAAAAATATTTCATTGAACTACTAGTCCAATTGTTTTTGTCTTTGAATTTGTTATTATGTCTATTTTAGTGTAGGTATCAAGAGAATCAAATTGGAAAAAGCTGCAAATTTTTGTTATCAAGTCCAAGTACCTAAATAGGAGGGTAGGAAGACCAAGGGAGAAGAAGAAGTATAAAGATGATGCAAGTTATAGAGTTGATGCAAATTTCCAGTACCTTGTACATTGGAAGGGAATAAAAGATGAAAGAACCATTTGTAGATCATAGGAAGAAGAGTTCAAACATAATCTTGTTATAGGTCCTCACTTAAGGGACTTGAGTTTTATTTATATGGGGAGTATGGTGTAGGGGTACCTAGCCTTGATTGTCAAACAAGATCAAATCATAAGTTTTGGTATTTTGAGTTATTTTTCGTCATAATAAACCATTCTTATTGGTATTGAGTCATGTTGGATTCATTAGTGTAGAAGATGTCAATATTTCCAAATGCTGTCAAATATTGTCAATGGTAGCAAAATTATCAAACGTGGGTTCTATTATATGAAATCATGGAAAAGGGGTCATTTTTACCTCATTAGATATGTTTTAGGGGTTATGAGACATATAGAGTTAATTTTTTCAATAAGGTCTAAAATTTGCAAAAGTTGCATAGCAACATTACCACTTTGAAAAAGTTGTCATTATGAAAAAAATGCACAAACTAAGAAGGTAAATGGTTGATAACAGTTGGTTTTCAGTTGCAGGTAGTTACAATTTCTTTAATATACTATGTAATGGTTGAATCATGGTTGTGGAGGTGAGACAATATAATGAAATGAAGTTTTAATGATAAAATATTTGAATGTTACATGTTTTTGCAGTTTCTATGATTGTTGTAGTGAATTTTGTGATCACATCTGGATTAAATTTAACCTACACATGTTCCAAGATGTTCCTAAATAAATCTAAGCCTTGTGATTTGTAATGCCCTCATTTTTTTATTGTAACCTATAGGATAAGGAGTTCTTGTGAATGGAGTCATGGTATTGGGAAGTTTTGAAACAAACCAAATGAAAGACTTTGTTCATTGAGATATTGAAGAATATAATTGGGTCATTGAGCCCATTGTTGTGGAATATTCCTAATTGACATTAAAATGTTTATAAGTTTTTTAGGGTCTTAAAATGTGTCATACAATCTCTAAAAAATGGCCCTCCTATATTATACTATGGACAAGGCATCTTTTGACAACTAATTTTCCCTTTTCTAAGGCATTGACACATAGAAAAATTGCCAAGTACTTTTGGGACTATTTTCAAGGTTGAGACACATGTTTCTCAAAATTCTCCCACTTGTCAAATACCTTGCAAGATTCAGGGGATCCATACTAACATGGATTTAATTTATAGGGGACGAGAGGCCCATAGACTTTGAACACCATATGAGCCTCTCTGTTCTCATGGGATTAGCTAATGAATCAATAAAATTCACCAAAGTTTCTACCTTCTCCAGCTTTACCTTTCCATCCTAAAGCATATCTCTCACAAAATGATATTGTACATCAATGTTCTTGGTCCTGGCATGAAATGTTGGGTTCTTCTCTAAGAATATTGCACTCTAATTGTCGCCATAAATTGTTACTGCACCTTGTTTGAACTCTATAGTTGAACACAATCTCTTGAGCCAAATGGCTTCCTTGTAGGCATGAGTAGCTTCCATATAATTTACGTCTATAGTGGACAAAGTGACTACAACTTGTCACTTTCTCATCCAATTGATTGCACCACCAAATAATGTAAACACATATGCATTGGTGGATCTTATTTTATCAATATCTCTAGCCTAGTTTGAATCCATATAGCCTCAAATATCCAAAGAATGTCCATTTCATGTTCCATGAAAACATATATAGAGTACTCTGAGGTACCCCACAAGTATATGAAAACTCTTTTAATTGCATCTTAATGTGCTCTTCCTATATTAGACATATAACATGAAAGAACTCGCACTTCTTGGGAAATGTCTCGTCTTGTACAAGCCATAGCATACATCAAACTTCCAAAAAACACTCTGGTATGGTACTCGACTCATTTCTTCCATATCTAATGGGGATTTAGGACATTGTGAACTAGAAAGATTCATTCCCATTGTACCAGGAACACACCACGATCTAGAATCCAACATATTGAATCTTCTCAGTATAGTACCAATATACTTTCTTGGGCCTAACCAAAGCTCCTATTTTGTCTATCTTTTATAATATCCATTCCTAGAATGTGCCTTGCTACACCAAGATTTTGCATTTCAAAATTTTCTAAGAGTAGAGATTTTAATTCTACAATCAAACCTTTTCCTTTGCCAATAAACAACATGTCATCAACATACAAGGCAATAACCAGGAAACAATCACCATAATATTTGAAATATTTATAGTGATCAAATTTGGACCACATAGATACCAAACTCAATACATTTGTATCAAGTTTATGGTACCACATCCTAGGAATTTGTTTTAAAAAATACAAGGATTTCTTCAACTTACAAACCAAATGTCTTTTACCTTTCGCCACATAGTGCTCTAGCTGTTTGATATAAATTTATTCCTCCAAATTTCCATGAAGGAAAGTGTTTTCACATCCATTTTATCAATCTCTAGATCATAATGTGTTTCAATGGAAAGACAAAAATGAATGGATGTCATTTTGGCTATAGGAGCAAAAATCTCACCATAATCTATTTCCTCAACCTAGGAGTAACCTGTTGCAACCAATTGTGCTTTGTACTTCTCAATGCTTCCATTTGAACCTATCTTCTTTTTGAGCACCAATTTACAACCAACAGGCTTCTGTCCTTTAAGCAATGGTAGAAGGTCCCATGTATCATTCCTTTTAAGAGCTTCCATCTCTTCATCCATGGATATTTTCCAAGAATCTGAATCATTCATACCAAGAACCTCTTCTATATATCTTGATTCATCAATATGAAAATTTAAAGAAAATATGCATCTCCAATCATCAAGAGAATATACATAACTTTTAGGTGGTTTCCTTTGTCTAGTAGACCTTAGAACAAGCTCAGGTTTAGGTTCTTTTTCTCCCTTTGATGAGTCAGAGCTTGTAGAGCTCTCCTCAACTTCCTGTCTTTCGAGGGGCCTCAATTCAACTTTTTCCATTGTAGCAGGTAGTTGAATCACATCTTTCTTTTCTTCTATTTATTTTGGCTACATTGAAATAGAAGAAGGCTTAGTTTCTCTAAAAATAACACTTCTGGAATAAAATACACTAAAACTGTATCCAATGAATATACATTTAACAACTTTGTTATCCAATTTTGTCCACTTCTCCTTTGGCACATGAGCATATACCTCGCAACCAAAAACTCTCAGATGTCTAAGTGAAGGCTTGTGGCCCGACCATACTTCCATTGGCATCTTATCAATAAGAACTGATGTAGGATACATATTTATCAGGTAGAAGGAAGTGGCTACACCTTCAACACAAAACTTTTATTCTTGTCCAGCACCACTCAACATACTACTAGTTTTCTCCATCAAGGTCATGTTCATTCTTTTTGCAACTCCATTATGATGTGGGGAATCCAGAGTTTATTTCTATCTCTTCATACCACAATCTTTACAAAATATGTCAAAATTATTGGAGCAATATTCACAACCATTATCCATCCTTAAACAATTTATTTTCTTTCCAACCTGCAACTCAACCATTGCTTTAAATTCTTTGAAATGACTAAAAACTTCAACTTTACTCTTAAGAAAATAAACCCATGTTCTTCTACTGAAATCATCAATGAAAGAAACATAATTTATAGATTTATTAATAGAAGGAACATCAAATAGACCAAATTTACATCTGAATGAATTAGATCCAAAGCACATGAGGACTTATGAGAACTCGAGGAAAACTAAATGTGGTTTCATTTTCCATAAATACAATGCTCACAAAATGAAAATTCAAGATTCCAATCATTCAACCCATTAACAAGGTTCTTATTTTTCAAGGTTCATAGACCCTTCTCACCTATGTGTCTGAGTCTCTGGTGCTATAACATCATCTTCTCTGCATGCAACTTTGGTTCAGTAGATAGAGCACCCTTGGGTACCGAAAAGCCATGACCATCTTCTGAAAGAGAAATCCTCTCCTTTTCCAGTGGATTAGTCTTTGTCACAATATTATTAGAAGTATTATTGCACTTAACCATGCATGCATCAAGCTGGTACAATGTACCCAATCTTCTTCCTCTTGCTATCACCATATCACCTCTCACAATTTTCACACCTACTTCAGAAAACTATACATGCATTCTTGTATCTATTAGTTTGCTAATAGATAAAAAAAATTATTTCTAGTCCCGGGATATGAAAGACACCATTAAATCATCTAACTCTACCATCAAAAAATTTCACATGAACAATTCAACAGCCAACAATATCAATAAAAGAGTTATCACCCAAATACACCTTACGAGCATCAAAATTTTCATACTTACTAAATGAATTTATATTAGGATTCATGTGGAAAGATGCACCTAATTCTATCAACCATGTTTTTTCTTCTTCTTCTTTGAAGTCCTTTCAGAGTGACCAAGTTTTTCACAACTCCACCACATTGCCTTGGACTTACTAGGGGAATTAGATCTCCCCTTATTATTGGACTTAGAATGGCCATGCTGCTTTTTGATCTAACCTCTTTCTCTTGATCTTCCTCAAACACTCAAAGCCTCTTTGGCATTCAAAGAGACCTTCCTTCTCATCTCCTCAGAAAGTAGAGAACCAACAACACCCTCCATTTTTGAGACAACTGAAGTGCTCTCTATGGCCATGACAAGGCTATCCCATGAGTCTAGAAATGAACATAGCAAGATTTGGCACCTTTCTTCTTCATCCATTGACATCCCTACTTAGGTCAACTGAGTCACCAATATATTAAATCTCTCCAGAGGTTCAAAATCTAATCCACCTTCTTCCATGGTCAATGAATACAATTTCTTCTTGAAGAGAATCTTATTCACAAGTGATTTTTCTTGGTAGATCTCACTTATCTTTTTCCAAAGCTTCTTCAAAGTAGATTCTTCGTGGATATTTATCAAAATTAAGTCTGTATGACATAATCTTATGAGATCTTTACCTTTTCTATCCATTACAGCATATGGTGCAGCTAAAGTTGGATCCGTAGGCAGATGGACATTTTCATCCACCGCATCCCATAGATCCTAATCAATTAGAAAATATTTCATCTTCAACTTCCACATTTCAAAGTTCATTCTAGAAAAATTCTCCACATCAATCCTCGATATGCTTGTCATCTTTACTATCTCGCAATATAGAAAATGAAATGCTCTGCACAAGCTCCCACTCAAACCTTGATTAGCTCAAAAAAACACTATAACCAACAAATAGAACCAAAACTGGCCAAGCTCTAATACCACTTGTAAGGAAGCAAAGGTGTGCAGAAACGCTTCCTACTCTAATCTTGAGAGGATTATTATGAAAATTTTAACTTAACTATTAACTTAACTATTACAAAGATTTAAAGAAACATATAAGAGTAGAAATAAATATAAATAAACACATAACACAATGATGATCATGGGGAAAACCCTTTTGGGAGAAAAACCCCACACTCTAAAACCTGGATAACGTATTTCTAAATTAATAAGAGATTACAACACACTTGCAATGCAATTTCTTACATGAGTATCACCTCAACTCAAGCTTGGAGGAACTTCACTAGCATCCTTCTAGCACCCAATCTTGCAAACAAAACTCAATGCTCAAAATCCTCATCAAGCCCTCATTTTATAGGCTTCTCACAATCTGGAAACCATTAATGGTTTATAAAAACATGATGAGAAAAAATTCCTTGACACATGTTGCCCATCCTTGACATGTGTTGCCCAAGATAAGAAAGAGTTCGGTTAAAAATAGTCCTTCACGTCCAAAGTCTTATCCCCTATGTTTGACCCTTACACTTGTCATGAAATGTATCATACAATCTATAAGAATGGCCCTCCTATGTTATACTATGGATAGGGAATATTTTGACAACTAATTTTCCCTTTTCTAAGGCACCGACAAAAAAAAAATGTTAACTACTTTTGGGATTATTTTCAAGTTTGAGACACATGTTTCTCAACAGATTCTCAAAAGAGGCAAAACTATCATTACATAAAGAATTGAAATATAAAAGACACAAATGATGATGTCTTCATTAGAAGTCTTGAGATAATCATTCTTTCTCGTTCAACCATCTACACCCATACTTTGTGTAACATGAATCTTTTCCTCTTTTGAGAATATCTTTGCCTATTTTGATTCTCGAAAGAGAAAAAAGATTCATATAGCACAAATTATCAAAACATTGAAACATAGACTAGGATGTCTTCATTGAGAGTCTTGAGACAATCCTTCTTCCTCCTCCTTTTACTATAGTCGTGTCTAAGTTCTATTTATGATTTAAAATAATATAAATAAGGCCATTAAAGCAACTATGCAGCCCCTATAACTATTGTTGCTTTCTTAAATGAACTCAACTTTGCTCCAACCAAATAACTTTTCCCCAAGCAAATAAACAACTTATTTGAATCACTTTATTATGTTTAGGAGTCAATTGTCAACTATAAAGAGGTTTTACGACAACTAGTTGAGCTTGGTCTAGTGATAATGATTGAGGTAAAATTCATATATGAGTATAGTTTCTATGAAGTTCATTAGTTATTTATTCTGTTTGATTTGATTTCTTATTAATGTATACTCATAAGAACAACTTCCCAAATTTGAAATGCGCCCAATATGAAAAAGAGACTACCTAATCTCACCAATTAACCTCTATCCCTCCATAATTTGTCGACATGAACCATAATCATGCCACATTAAAAACACCCTTAAACTAGATGAATGAAGTTCTAGATTTTTGGAGTGATAACTTCACATCAAACAATAATTATTGTAATTGTAAAACACTATCTACATAATCACACATATTAAATTGTTTCTTACCAAATTTATAAAATAGAAGACAACTACAACCAATAGCCATTATTGGAAACTCAATACTTTCTTATCCTTTTCTAACTTAAAATATCTAAATG
Source organism: Thuja plicata (assembly GCA_018584345.1). Lineage (NCBI taxonomy): Eukaryota > Viridiplantae > Streptophyta > Pinopsida > Cupressales > Cupressaceae > Thuja > Thuja plicata. The sequence goes on along the minus strand of MU224933.1, from coordinate 7,730,295 downwards.
TCAATAATTGGCAACGTTCAAGAGCACGAATGATAAAGGTATGATCTTTCTATACTAAAACCACAAGCATATTTACAAAAAGTTTGATATGCTTCCCAACCATCCAAAGATGTTGAAAGTGAGTTCCTTTAGGACATATAATTTCTTCCTCGGCACAACGTGTCACGGTAAGAGGAAATTGCTACAAAATACAAAATACAAAATACACCGTTCTTTGCAAAGTATAAAGTGACACGGTGGATAAAATAAGTTTGAAGCCATTTGTCAATCCACGACAAGTCATAAACGTCGTCTCAATTCCAATATAAATTAATAATAATAATAACAAAATATTAAAACTACCTAATATAGACTCTATATTTAAAATACACCGAGATACATCGAGGCGTTGAATTTTTTCAACTTTTATTTTTCTATTAAAAGTGAATGATGAAAAAATTCAACGCCTCGATGTATCTCGGCGTATTTTAAATATAGAGTCTATATTAGCTAGTAGCAGTCGCAGCGTGCGTAACACATTGAATTAATTAATTTTATTATTGTTAGCATTTAGCATTACAATTTATATCATGGTTGAGGTTAGCATTAGGGTTAGAGTTTGGTTTAGATTTATTATTATGATTATGGTTAGAGCTTAAATTATGGTCATGGTTACAAGGAGAATTATGGTTAGCGTTAGGGTTAGAGTTAGGGTTTGGATTATAATTATAATATGTTTTAGGTTGGGAATAGTGTTAAGGGAAAGCTTGGAATTACTATTAGGGTTGGGTTAGGGTTAACATCAAGTTTATATAGAGTCTATATTTAATATAGACTATGGTTTGGGTTAGGGTTAACGTCAAGTTTAGGATTAAGGTAAAGAGTAGCAT
>MU224933.1:7677617-7703147 GCA_018584345.1 Thuja plicata | reverse complement strand
TGAACATAAATTAAATACAAATACCAAAATTAAATGCCACAAGTCGGCCAACAACAACAATTAAATGCCCAAAATAGTTGTCTTAGTAAAATTGCGATATCTCCTAGCTCCGGATGAATTAGGACTCATGCTTTGAACCGTAGGTATAAATCTAGGCCCTCTTCAATCCCTGAAATTTTCATCCTCTAACTCTTTGTGGAAAATTACTTATATGACTTGTAATAGGCACCAAATTCCTAAGCAAGGCCGATCTCCTCCCGGTCCATGCCAAGCAACCAAGACCATGCCAAGTTCCATTAAATATATCAAAAAAAATTACCAAAGACCCAAGTAGGTCCAAAAAACTCTACCAAATCCCTCACACATGAAAATAAGTCCACACAACTCCATCAAATCTCCCAAACATGCAGGATAGCCAACTACCCTGGGATGCTCCTGCATCAAACAAGTCCTCTGGATCTGATAGGCTGCCTGTTGAATTCTACAAGGCCAACAAAAATTGGATTTGCAAAGATCTTCATGACATATATAAGCAAGATTTAATCTCGGGAACTCTGGGTAGAAACATAAATAGTGGCATCATTAAATTGTTGCCTAAAGATGGGGATAAGTCCCTACTTAAAAACTAGCGTCCTATCATGCTGCTGAATGTCTTGTATAAAATATTTACAAAGATTTTGGCTGTTAGAATTGAGAAAATCTTACCCAAATTGGTGTGCCCCACGAAAACTGGGTTCATAAAAGGCAGATACATTCTTGAAAACTTAATAACTAGCTGGGAGGCTTTAAATTGGGCCAATTACACTAAATAGAATTCTGCCAAGTTTCTTCTAGACTTTGAAAAACCATACGATAGAATTGAGTGGAGCTTCATCTCTATGATGCTGGAAGCCTTCAGTTTCCCTCCCTTCTTTTGTAAAGTTGTTAAAGTTCTGCTCACTGATGCCTTTTCCCAAATTGATGTCAATGGGTCTCTGTCGGAGGCTGTCCCCCTTACCTGTTCCATTAGACAGGGTTGTCCCCTTGCCCCTACCATATTTTCTATTGCTGTGGATGCCCTATGCTATATTCTTAGAGATGATTCCCTCTTCCAGCCTGTAAAAGGTATCTCCCTTCCTAATGATTCTGATCTTATCAACTGTCAGTTTACTGATGATACTGTCATCTTCCATGAAGCTTCTGAAACTAACTTTGAAGCTCTTCTTGAGAAGCTCAAGATCATTTGCACCATCTTAGGGGCCCGTTTATCTCATGCTAAATCTATTTGTCTTGGGTGGGATGATCAGCCCCCTCCGTGGTTCCAAAAGTTTGATTTCCAATGGGGAGGACCACACACCATCGTCATATATCTTGGTATCCCCTTTTCTGTAGACCACTCTCTCAAAGATATGTGGCTTTGGGTTAAGGAGAAAATTTCTAAAAAGTTGAACAAGTGGCACAACATATCTCTTTCTCTTGCTGGAAGGGTCCAGGGCTGCCAAAAAATCCTTTCCTCTTACAATATCTATTATTCCTCTGCCTGGATGTTCAGCAATTATCAAATTTTAGAGATCCAGAAAGATATCAGAAAGTACCTTTGGTCAGATGACAAAGGTAAAAAGAAACTACATGCTGTGAAATGGGATTGGTGTCACTTGGACAAGCTCCTTGGGGGACTGGGGTTGAAAGATCTTAAAACCATGGGGATTGCTTTGGCTACCAAGTAGATTTTCCACTCACTGGCTGGGGATGATCCCTGGAAAGTGCTTATCAGGAGTAATATTGAAAGAGGTTTCCCCAAGAATGCTAAAGATTGGGAGAAACTCCCTCTTAATGATCTTATTTTTGGATATTTTCCAGTTGTTGTTCAAGGCTCGGCTATTTTCAAATCCATTTGGAAAGCCTGGAGCAACGTCAAGAATCTTACTACTGATAACGCTTTCCGTGATGATAATCAGCTGGTGGGTGAAAGGTCCATCTGGTGGAACCTACACCGCTCTGGTAAATCCCTTTCCCTCTCCCAAGGGTGTTCTACTAAATCATGGCATAAACTTGGCATATCTCAATTTATAGAAATTTTTGAAAAGGATCACTTAATTAGCTAGGATGAGTTAAGAATGAGGTTTAACATCCCCCTGTCTCAAAAGAGGACCTATAATCTGATCAGTGATGCCTGCAGGAATCTTCCTTCCTGCTGTCAAGTCAATTCTGATAGACTTTGGAAGGTTAAATGGCCGGATGGGACTATGATGAGTAAGCTCAAAGCCAAGAAAATTTACAAGGTGATTGGGTATAATGATTCTATCATTGGTCATATTAATAAACTCTCGTAATCTAATCTTGATATCCCCACTTGGAAGAAGATCTGTGGTAGACTATGGAATTCCCCCATAGAACCTCAAATTAATTGCTTTAAATGGATACTCATCCTGGACAAACTCCCTATTAGAAATTATTTCATTATATTACAATGTTGTAATTTCTGTAAAATGCCAAAATCTGGTAGACATATCTTCTTTGAATGCAAGTTTTCCAAAGAAATTTGGCGCATGTTTGGTATTTATATCCCTAGTAATGTTAATGTTTTTGAGATCATCACTGGACATATTGATGGTATTAAAAAGGACTCTAACCTATTTTGGCATATTCTATCTTCTAACATTCTATGGCAGATCTGGAAGAGCAGGAATGAGGAAAGGTTTCAAGGTAATCCCAGATTTCTTACTGAGTCTTTCAAAAGTCTCACATTTTTTAAAATCTTTGTGCAGGTCCAAATCACTATGAGGGTGGAGAAGGACAAATTCAAAAGACTTCTTAAGAACGGATATGCCACCTTCTTCACCTACGAGGTTAAAGATGGGAAGGCATGGAGAAACCATATGGACAATCTGCACCTCTTTGAGAGAACCATAAAAGAGCTCAACCAGGAATTTCAAAATAATAGTAAAATGGCCCCGGACAAGATGATCTTCCTGCTGCACCAGATTCAGAAAAAGAAGAGTATTGCTTGGATGGAGGGCAGCATGGGCTGGACTGCCTGGGTGGATGCCTTCGATGATCTTTTGAGCTAGTCTTCCTACTCTTTGTTTGATTTTCTAAGTATCTGTAGTTATTTTTGTTACTACTGGTTGAGGCGCTGCCTCTGAACTATGGTCTTTCTTTTTTGATACTTTGAACTGGTTCGTCTAAATTGTATTTTGATACCCTTATTTTTAATATATAAAAAAATGTATGTAATTTTTATTTTAAACGGTAAGTTAACATATTTAAAATATGAAATATTTATTAAATATAATAGTATATTAAAAATTTAAAACATATTTATTTTATTTTAAAAAATAGTTATTATTTATTTTAAATTTAATCATATTTTTTCTTTTCATTTCAAATTGAAATACAAATTATAAAAATATAATTTAATATAAGACAAGAAATATTCATTTCAATGTAAAATATAGAATTATATTATAAATATTAAATATAATCTTAATATTAAATATAAAAATGGAAAATTAAATTTTTTATAGTGCCAATATGTGATTTGTCAAAGATTTCAGAGATCTTCGTGATAGGGATTTCAAAGATCTTTGTGGAAAGGGATAGGGTTCCCTCCTCTAGTGAAAACAATGATAGAGGTGATTGGCAGGTTGTTAGGAGGTTGGTGAATGCTTGAGCTAGGGCTAATTTCAATGACATCAAATTGAAGTAATTGGCAAGAATCTAGGAAAACAACTATAGGTAATCCCCATCTCATCCACGATTCTGAGGTATGCAACTGGTGCCAATCAAGTCCCATTAGGTAGAAGGGAAAAATGATCTATGACACAGTTGAGAAAACCTTGACTTGACCTCTCAGCTCCCTCAGGAAACCTATACTTTAATAGGTTTCAATGTTTGAATGACAAAGATTACTACTCACAGTGGAGGGCTTCAAATTCCCTAGAAAAAAATCTAGTAGGGATATTCAAACTGAAAGTATTAACCAAAACCCTAATAGATAGGGTAACTCTCGGTATCCCTACGAAACCCAAGTAATGCAAAATAATCTAGGAATCTCAAACCCTCATTTCACCCTAGACGAAACAAACCCTAGAATAGGAGTCCCCAATCCTCAGTTTGCAATGAAAATGTCACCACTATGGTGATTAAGAACATATTCACATATGGCATGTGGGATCATTGTAAAGAATGTGGTCTTTTCGTGAAATTGTGTGGTAATGGGATATTGATGGAAAGCAATATTGTCAAATGGTGGAGGGGGCATATCCAGAACAGGTAAGTATAACTATCCTCCTTGGTGATTTCTTATTTCTTGACTGTAAAGATGAGGCCCTAAAAGTCAATCTGTTATATTGGATGAAGGATAAATTGTCTCAAAGGTCATGAGATCTCTACCTCCTACTTACGAGAGAAAAGATGTTTCTATTGAAGAGATCGAAATTGTTGCCCCTGTGACTAGAGATGCATTGGTTGGTAAGTTATCTTCTTTTTAAATGAGTGAGTTTGGTGACTTGCTTCCCAAATTTGAATCATATTTCAAAGATACTAAATCGGGAAGGGACATGCATAGATTAGATTAGAGTGAAGGGTCTACTAGAAGAATTTCAAGATTTGAAAAGGAGATGAAAGAAATTTAAGAAGAAGAGAAAGAGCTTCAGGAATTGGAAGCATTGGTTGCAAAGAGACTATCAAAAGGATCCGGTAAGTACAAAGGAAAATTGTCTTTTAAATGTTTTCTTGTAAAAAAGATAGGACATTATGCCTCTAGATGTGTAGAGAGGAATCCTAAGTAAAAGTCTCATATGTCTAAGGTTGATAAAAAGTTTTATTATGTTGATGATGATGAAGGAGTCACAAATGATGAATCTGATGATGTTGAAAGGGGTGATAATCAAATTGTGTTTAAATAGATATTAAAGAGGATGAACCTAAATATGAGGATCATATGCCTAGTAAATCTACTAGTTGTGTTATTGAAGAAAAGGCCCTACCTACAAAAATTGTCAAGAAAGATGAATGGGTAATAGACAGTGGATGCTCACATTATATGACTAGTGACAAGGACAAATTTATAATTTTTGAGAAGTATGATGGTGGAATGGTAAGATGGGGAGATAATTATAGTGGTGTGCCATGATGAACCCACAATAGTGGGTTACACTTTTTTGCCTAAACGGACATTGAAGTCTACATTTTGAAAAACAAATTCAGATTCGAATGCATATTGTCGTTAAACTGTTTGAAATTAGAAGATGAAGTAAACTAGAGTATTTTAGGATTTTCTATCTAGATTATAAATATATTTTTTTCTTTTTCTTTGTTTAATTTATTTTAATGGTTTTTTTTCTCCCACGAAAACTGCTATGTTGCTGAAAACATCATTTTTAAAAAGTTACATTGACTTCATAGAGCATAACTTTTTTTCTAAAATAGATATCAATGCGATTATTTCAAATTAGGTTTTGTAACATCCATACGGAGGGCATGCAATTGGTTTGACAATTTTATCATGATTATTGCATATTTTATAAATGTTTGAAGTAGATTAAACCGTAATTTTGATATACCTTGACTGCATAGCTTATAACTTATTGTGTATTTATCGAAATTCAATTTTTTTTTTGATAGAAAGTAGACTCAAAGTTGGAGGGCACTGTTATTTTTAAATTTTTTTTTTCTCTTTTCTACTATTTTTAATTGAATGTCACACTCGGAGGTTTATATTCGATAAAAAAACCTACATTCGATGCACGTAAAAAAACATAGACCTAATTAATTCAAAAATTTTCAAATCTATATTTGTTAGAAATCTCATTTAGATTAATTGTGCGATTAAAAAGGAAGTCTCCTTATTCTTCCATTTGAGCCCCACGCTTAAGATCTGAAGCCCTGAAAACTACAGATTTCTGTTAGCCTCTGCAAATGGCCTCTAATTAGAGGGTTTCGATCGAAAGTACTCTCTATTGAAAGTAAATGACTAGAATTTCCCCTAATCAAGGACTTTTGATAGAAATTAATATCTATCAAAAGTCCCTACTTTCTATCAAAAGTACTTTCTCAATCCACCTACTTTGTGAATTTTGTGAGGAACTGCTTCCTCCAAAAAAGTGTAACCCACTATTGTGGGTTCACCCTGCAAATAGAGGAAGAGGATATATCTCTTTAAATGGTAAGAATACTACTGAAGATGTGTTGTATGTAGAAGTCTTGAGGCACAATATTATTAGTTTTGGTCAGCTAATGGACAAAGGCTATGGAGTGCATTTCAAGGATGACTATTGCAAGATATTGGATAATTATGAAATGGATATTAGATTAAGATATAATAATAGAGGTAATATATTTCATCTCAAAAATAATGGAGAAAGATATTTAATTACTCAGTTTAGTGAAATTTTGTATAGTTCTTTCAAGGGTAACTTAGATAAAACAAGATGCTGGTTCAGTTCATGAAATTCAAAATCCAACTGAGAATCAAGTTCAGAATATTTTAGTAAGATCAAGAAATCAAGAAGAAGGAAAAGTTGATGTAGATATGGAAATAAAATAAAAGGAGTCTACAACTCTTGATAATCCCAATATTCATAGTCAGAAGAAGTTTGATGATAAATAATCTAATGAAGGTTTAGAATAAAATGATGTAAAATTCTAAGAAAAAGCTTTAGAAGATCATAATAAGAATTTAAAAAGATCAGATTTGCTTGATTTTTGAAATTGAAGCGAGATATATGTGCAAATATTTCATGGATGATCAATGGGTCAAAGCTATGGAGAAAGAGATTAAGATTGAAAATGATTACAAAGAAAAGCTCAAGGTTAGTTCAACTAAACTTGAGGAATTGTTAATTTAGAGGAGGTTAGCAGACAAGAGTGATATTATCTTAGACAAAGGAGAATTCTCCAAATCCAAACAGAACAAGTTTAAATCAGAGAAGAAGAAAAATAAGAAGAGGATTAAGAGAACTAAGAATAGGAATTCGGTAAGGGAGCTTAAAGCTCAAAAGCTCAGAGGTAAGTGTTTTTCTTGCAATGAAGATGGACACAAAGAAGTTGATTGAAGAAAGAAGAATCTTTGCTCTATTTGGAAGGTGCATAATCATGATTCAAGTATGTGTATTAGCATAAGAAAGAAGACTGATATTGTTAATAAGAGAAAAGGTAGATGTTTTGTATGCAATAAATTTGGTCACATTGCTAGTCAATGCACTACAAAGAAGGAAGAAACAAATGGATAGAATATTGTTCTATGAATTAGATGAAACCTATCTAAACTTACTACTAATAATTGTAGAAATAAGAAGGTGAACAAAAATGGTTTGGAAGGAGTAAGCAAGAAAGTGAAGAAGATGAATGGTCAAGGAAAGGAGAAGAAAATGGATAGGAAATTTAAGAATGACAAGGAAGTAAAAATGGATGTGACGCATGACAGATGGAAAGACCTAGTCATTGCTGAAGGGAGATAAAGGATGCCTAGATCTGTTTTGATCCTATGGTTGTCGCAATGCCTTGAACCGAAGGTGATTGAAGTTTATTCCTTTGAGGCATTGCACTTGGGTTTCACGTGTCTATGGTGGGGCCAGGTTGAGGTTAGAGGGAAATTAAAGGATGGTCAAATCAATCTAATCATGTGGTCAGTGTGATGCCTTGATATAAAGATGCAGGTTGTGGAATCACACTTATTTGACATGTGTCTTGTTCGGATCTTGGGTCTGGTTTTTCAAAGAAGATAAAGGAAAAGCGTATCTGATCAAACTTGATGGTGGGCATGATGCCTTGAAATGCAAGTTACATGATGAATAAGTCTTTGCGGGATTGTGATAGAGGGACATGTTGCATTTTGATCTTGGCTCACCGGTGTTTAAAAGAAGATCAATGACCATGTTTTAAAAGCTAATAAAGGGTTTGACCTCGACCATAGATGGGGTTTTCCGCGCTAGGTGTAGCTGTTACATCATATATTTGAATATTCAATTGATTTACACAAGGTTTTGAAGTGGTGGATTATGTCTTATGGGACTAGATAGTAAATAGATGTGAATTCAATCTTCTCAGTCATTTTAAATGCAATTAGGGGATGCTGCCAAGATTAAAATCTGATTTCTTGGAATATTTTTAGGGAACATTTATGATAGGAATGGTGGTTTATGGTTTCCTATTAGATTTTTATATCTTTTAAAACCCTTCAATGACCCCCTGTCTTTCATTCTTTAATGGTGGACTTGTTCCCAAGTCTGGTAGTTAGAGGATTAAATTTCCTTTGAAGACATACTTTCCTTGATGAGTTGAGACAAACAGAGACATTTTGTAATCCTTTGCTATGGAATGTTCTTTAATATTTTAAAATCATTGGTGGCTATAGACTAGATTGTGCAACATGGATTGATGGAAAAGTTTACTTCTAGTTGAAGGCAGGGTAGTTGAAGTGAGTTAGTTCTTTTAATATCTTGAATGACCTAATTGTTGGTCTTATTTCCCTAAATTGATCCAAAGGTTGTTGCAATCCTTCTCTTATAAAAGGATTCCCAAGATCATTTGGAAGGGGATGGAAAAATTGAAAAAGATTAATGAGACCTTGCATGTTATATATATGTTTCCAATCAGGAATATAGAAGATTGTTTAGACTATATCAAGATAGGATAGAAATTTTTATTTCTTTTGCATTTTATTGAAGTGGTATGTATTTTGAAACAGATTGATACAGAAGTAGGATTTCTCATACTTAATACAGTATTTAAGATTCAAGTCTCTCCCGTGTGCTCACTTCTTGAGTTATGGATTTTCTTATTCATTGCATGGAATTTATCTATGTATATGTTGTTAGTCCTTAGCTTTGATCTAGGATCAAATTAAAAATTCTCTGGATAAAACATAAGTTCATTTGGTACTACACAAGGATCTTATAAGTAGTATTTGGTCTGAGATTATTTGTGTTTATGTCTTGGCATCCTTGACAATAGTTGGTTTCTATATTATGCTCCTGAATTAGAAATATTACCCAATAGATAAAGCACTAATAAGAAATTAGTACATTCTTTGTTGATACATGCTTGATTGATTTGGCTATATTATACAAAAGTTCAATCAAAACCATTTCCAAGTTCCTTTGAGTTTTGTAGTTGTAAGTTGTATGTCCTGCATGGTAATGGAGACTCAATGAATGAGTGGTTAACATTTAGTACTTTCTTACAATTATTTGTTGTTTAAAGTCCAGAGTTGTAAAGAGTTGTATATCTATATGGATTAGGTACACCCACCTTTGTTTTGCAGAGCTAGAAGTGCAGAGGGAAGTCTTGTCCCTATAGATGGTCCAGTTACCTTAAGATCTTCCCATATTTAGAGCTATATCTCAAGGTATATTGGTAGCTTTCAAAGCATAAACATTTTAAAAATCCAACAAAATGGCAAATTTTCTGGGGAGTTGACCTTTGAAAGAATAGAGTTACTCTTGCTTAATCCCTAGTTATGCTTTCTCTTGTAAATTTCCTCATTACAGTATTCATATAGGCTAGTGTTTTATTTTCCCAACTTGTTTTGGGTGGCAAATCGAAGAAATCTCTGTAGTAGTGTTGAGTAATACATATCATATTATACACACTTTCTCAATATGAGTAATAGAAGTACCAGATCTATGGTGAAAGAACATCCTGAAGATAAATTGGAAGGTGGACTTCCAACTACTTCCAGGGCTGGTCAGCCTAAGAAAAAAAAGAAAAAAAAAAAGATAATCCATCTCAAAGGAGACAAGAGGAGAACACTAGGATAGAGGATCTAATCCAACACAGTCATGAAGGGAATACATCAGATTATGAAGAGGCTACGAATTCAGGACTGGGTGCACATGGAGATTATAGTTCTCCTGATGAGAGAGAGGAAGAGGGATTTGAGACTACTCTCGCATACTATGAAGATTCCTCTAAAGAAGATGTTGAATATGAGAGATTCCCCCAAGAACAGTGTGCCATCAAAATACAGAGAATCAAAGAGGAGAAAAATAAGAAAAAACAAGAGAAAATCAGGATTGACCAATTGAGAGAGAAAACAATGAATCGTCAGGAAACAAATTATGTTGAAAAGCCTAGGAGAGTTGAAGAGAAACCTGTCATATGAAAATTTTTTGATACTAAAATCTCTAAGCATAAGGGAAATTAGAAGATGACAGGAGTTGAAATAAATGAGCCTGAAATTCATGAACCTCCAGTGGATTTAATGTCCAAATGGGATGCTAATCTTGAGAAATCTAAAAGGGAGAAATAGATCATGGCTAAAAATCTAGAGAAAGTAGAAGTGGATGCTACTACTTTAGAGATGAAGAAGATTGCTTTTTTCATGCAGTCTTTTGGGCCTCCTCATGTTATCCTAATGCATTTCCATATGAAATTAGTGATAAACTTCCTAAATTTGCTAGAAATAATGCTATCACATGTGAGGAACATTTAAAAAGGTTTACTAACATGATGGATGTTTATTAGATTGTACATGAGGATGTGATTATGAATCTTTTTGTTTTGTCTCTAGTTGAGGATGCAAGGGATTGGTTTAAGGCATTACCCCATGGTTTTGTGGGATCTATAGATGAACTAAAATATTTCTTTAAGGAGAAATATGGAAATAATACAACTGAGGGATTTATGTTGAATGAGTTCAATAATGTCAAGAATAATCCAAATGAGCTTTTCCAAGTAATGAGGCTTGATAATAATTTATGTCTTGCCACATATCTAGGTGCTTTTGATTCTAAAATGGCATATCTTCTTAGAGATAAAAATCCTAGAAACATCAGAGAATCTTATAAGATAGTTTTTAACATTGAGACTAATAGAAGAGTATTAGGGAAATTGAGTAAAAGGGAAGAATGGAAGCCTACTAGGAAAGAATCAGATAGGCCTTCTAATGTGAAGCCTAAAGGGGAGGATACTATGAAGCAACCTGTAAATGTCCTAAAGGATTTCAAGCTTGGAGAAAATAGGAATAATAGGGCTCCAAGAAATGATAGGCCATTCACTAGGAATTTTAATCCGCAACCAAGAATGCAAAATTACCCATATAATTCCTAGTAGAAGGATGGGAAATCTATTCTCCCACAAAATAAAGACAAGCCCGATGATAAAAATCCTTATTCTCTGCAAAGAAACTCTGTTAACATGTGTGATAATGGTTATTGGTGTGAAACTTATCAATCCCCACACAATCCTGATTATTGTGATGTTGCCTCGAATGTATATACAAATGAGGAACAAGGAGATGAGGAAGCTGACTTGTATGATGATAGTGGTTGTGTTATGACTTCTTATAGGTTGGCTGCTTGTCCTGACAAAATGATGACAATGAGTGTCCTAGTGGTTAATATTCCTCCCCAATATGGAATGTTGTTATCTAGAAAATGGAGTGCATTAATGGGAGGAAGTATTCAGTGTGACTTATCCTTTACAACTTTCAATATTGTTGCTGAAAATGTTAGTGTCCCAGGAAGTTAGGACTCCTCACATGATTGAGGAAAATGAAGATGATAATATGAATTGTTTCTTGGACACTGATATTGAGTCTTTTCAAGTGCAAGATTGGATGGTTGAAGGAGAAGGTCAGTATATGCTTTTATTTGAGGAAAAGGATAATCTTATAGACAAACATGACTTATGGACTATGTATTTTGATGGTGCAAGCTAAAAAGAAAGAGCTGGTAGAGGAGTTTTGTTGATAGCTCCTAGTGGTAAGACCTTCAAATTCTTATTTACTTTGTGGGTATGTGTAGCAAGTTATGAACCAAAAAGGGGGGTATAAGTGGACACATTTTTTATGAAATTGGGTAAAACTAAACTTGGAATAGATGTTTGAGGGTCAAGCACTCAAAATAAGATGTGTAAAATAAAAAAATTGGAGTACTCTGAATCTAGTTTCTAAAATACTAAATTTTTTAAAAAATCGATAAGATTAAGAGGGTCAAACCCCGTGCGCATGAAAACCTTTCCTGATGTTTTCAAAAAAATATAACATAGTTATTTCTGTGAGCTATACAAAAGATATAGTTATATTGAGTATTTTTCAAATCCATTTTGTTAGGATGGTAGGTAAGACTAAGATCAAGAAGTTGTGTATTTTTTTTTGTAATTTTCTAATAAGTATTTTTTTTTTCTGTGATTTTTTGAAGTGATCGCTGTTGGGATTAATGGGAAGTATGTACTAAGAGGGGAGGGGTGAATCAGTGCCTCTAAATTTTTTTGTATCCTTTAATCATTTAACCTTTGTAATCAATTGTATATCCATTCAATCTGATCTATACTATCTTGATGTGAGTTATATCAAATCATAACATTAACATACATGTGAACATTAATAGAAACATTCATGAAAGTAATTTGACACATAACACAAGATATGATATCGCAGAAAAATCCTATAAGGAAGTAAAAATTGTGGTGGGGATGGTACCCACAATATCTTCAGTATCTGCAGATTGGAAGGGGTCGGTTAAGGCTTACAATTTTGATAACTTCTAATGATCTACCTTGTTAAGAGTATCGATGGAGACTTGTTAAAGTCTACTCTATTAGGAGCTTTATCAACACTGTTGAGTGTGCACTCGGTTAAGAGATTTTTTGTTGGACTGTTAAATCCACCTTCCTTGAAAGGATTTTTACACTTTTCTCCACTTGTTAGAATGATATAAAATATCCTATTGCTGATACAGATCCAATTTAGTTTATATGAGAAATGTTATCACCTAATTGTGATTGAATAATACCTCTGATTCTCGGTATGCTCTGTTCTTGGTGCTTGTGAACCAAATTCCCCTTATGCTATTCCTATTCTTGAAACTCTCAATCTGATCCATAGATGTGCTCATTTGATTCATTCATGTTCTCCTCTCTCTTCACATCGATAATAATGAATGATTGCATCATCTATTTATAGATGGATTGAATTCATCAAGTTTTGATAAAAATAATATTAACTCTAAGATCAGGTTTACAACTTGTTCCTAGATCTCCTAGTCTATGTGTTTTAAATTAGTTAGATTGATTAAAGAACTTACATTCACGTATCTTGTCCCTAAAGAAATGGATTTAAAACAAATAAATATCCTATAAATAGAATACACTTTCTTTATCTGACATGGAAGTCAGATCCACTTTTGCGGGCTGCAACTAACTTTCAGTTCTGTTTGTTAGTCTTGCTTGACTGTCCTTCAATTTTTTCTATCGATTGCACTTTAACTGTCTTTTCGGTCTGCACTATATCTTGCATGTTGGGTTCTTCTTTATTTTTCTATCATTGCATTTTTGATTTACACACTAATTTGTGTCATCGGTTTACTTTGTACTTAGTCATCTTTGGTGATCTCTTAATATCTGATCTTTGGTTTTCTCTTGTCCTGTCTTTCAGGTTATGCTTACCGAAAGTTTTTTTTGCATAATAATGGAAAATTAATGTCATCAATCTCCCCCTTTGACACTAGTATCAAAAACTGATTTGTGCAAAATACTAACAAAATGTTCAGTATATACAACATAAATAATCCTTAGTCATTTAATGACTCCCCCTATGTATATGCCGGTATAACTGTACATATGATATCTTTCCTTCTATATATCATTTTATCATATGAATATACATATACATATCTACCATTTTCCCAAATGAATGAATGTACATATCATTTTCCTTTGTATTTTGTACTATCATTTTCCCCCTTTTTTAAATTAAGGGAAAAGGTCTTTACCTTAGATCTTATAAAAAATGTGGGAGTGTGAAGACTTGATGTCTTCCATCATTTTCTCCCATTGTTCTTTGAGGTTCTCCAGAGCCATGTGCTCGAGTGTAATCTTTGAGTGCATTTTATAGATGATGTCTACAATAGACATCTCGGGAGTTGCTATCAGTTGCCTTGCTGAACTGATAAGTTGTTGGAGCAATGTAAGGTTTGGTAGAAGTTGAGCTTGGAGCTTGGTTACTTATTCCCTAAAGTGTGTCTCTACCTCCCACCGTTCCTTCCTTAACCTTTTTATCTTAATTATCTTTTCATAATGCAACTTAAATACATTGTCTACATTGGTGGTTAAGCTTTGTGCACTGTTTGCTAGATCTGTATCCAGCTTTGCAATGTTTTCACTATTTTCTTTTGTGAACTTTTCAATTGTGCTCGATTTTTGAATCAAGGTTATAGCTTTAGATATTATTGGATCTAATTCAGTGATGAATTATGATAGCTTTACCTTGTTTACCGCCACTTCTTGGCTGATGTTCTTAATAAGCTTTTTTTGGTACTTCATCTTAGCTCTCTCCTCTATTTCCTTCTCAACATCAATATTCTAAGTTGTAATTTATGTCGGTGAGGGTGGCTAATTGATCAAGTATGAGCTTTTTCTGATCAATATCAACATCAGGTAAAATTTGATGCAAAATGTCCTGTGTTGTCTCTAGTACCATGGAGTCCCTATGCTGTTTCTTCAGCTTCTCCTGTAATGCCTTGGTTTGGAATATTTCTTCATATTCTTGTAATGTTTCAAAGTCAAGTGTAGATGGATCACACTTTGGTATTTCTATAAGTTCATCCATTGTGACCTCTAACTTTTTCTTGTTTGATTTCTTCTTCTTCTTCTTCTGTGAATCACTAGAATGTAAAACCATTGCCAATTTCTCAGCCTTCTCAGGTGTGCTTGATGAAGTTACCTATTGTGCTTCTTTTTCCTACTTGGCATCAGTTTCATCTTGTCGGGTGTCTATAGACGTCTCCACATTCACCTTTACATCTTCGATAGCACACTTGTCAGTTTCCTTAGGAGTACCATCTTTAGGTTTGTCTCCTTCATTGGTGTCCTTAGCTTCATCTGTCTTGGTTTCTACATTCTTGTCTTGTGTATCTGCATCCTTTTCTTTATCTCCTCTAGTAACCTTATCAGTTTCGGTTACATCTTGAGTATCTTTGATGTCTTGTTGACCATTGGTGTTGTCTTTGTTTGCCTCTTCCCCTGCATCCTTGGGAGTATCCTTCTCAGGTGACTTTATTGATTCTTGTAGGATATTGATAGCTTGTATCAATATTGGCATGTTGCCTAGAATATTCACTTGTTCAGTATCAAAATTTGTGTCATGCTCATCGGTTTTGTCCTTTGCAACAGTGACATCTTCATCTTTATTCACTTCCTCTGCTTAGTCATCGGTAATGTCAATGAAATTAGTATCTACAATGTTGTTATTTGTGGTTTCTGACCATGATTCATCTGCAACATCTACAGTCTTGTTTCTGGTTGTATCATCTTCTTCTTTATCTAACTCAATAGATGTGTTATCTTGAGTTTCCTTATCAACATCTTATTGTTGAAGGTCTTTGTCAGGGCTTTCCTCCTCAGTAGGTCTATTCATAATATTGCACCATTTCTCGTGGCTATCCTGCTCAAGCTCTATAAGATTTCCTTCAAGAAATTTGTATGCTCTCAGCTTCAGTGAGAACTCCTTTTTATACTTCTCCATCATTTCATCTATTTCTACTTCTTTGATTCAGGTGGCATGAGAGAAACAAGTACTCTCTCTCTTATCTCTTTTTCATTTTTCAAGGCAAATATCCAATGGGAGTATAGTCTATCCAAGGGTTCCCTTGGTATGTGACTACCTTCAAATTGAATTGGTACATATTTAATCTTGTACATTTTATCTATGATGGCATCCTCTACTTTATTCTGATCTTCTGGGTCTAGTTTCAGCCATTTTATGATCTTTGAGTCAAATATAGATCCAGAATTTGCAATAGATTTGAATATGTCATCAATAGATTTAGGAGTTTGTACCTTGACACTTTCTGCCTCTACAGCTTCATCCTGCTTGGTGCCTTCTATACCCACTCAATTTCTTATGAATTTCCTTCCTCTTTTGTTTTTCCCTCTCTTCGGTGTGGCGGTTTTCCTCTTGTAAGTCCTGACCTTTCCTTTCTTCAATGGTGAAGGAGTCGAGTCCTTTGATGTTTGGCTTCTTGTCCTAGAAGTAGTTGTTGTCCTTGGATTTTTAGTTGGTGGAGGAGGTGGTGAATCTGACTCATTTTCCTTTGAGTCATCCTTTCCTTCATCTTTACCAACAGATAACTATTCTTCAGTTTCTTCCTCCTGTTCAACTTCTTCATTTTGTTCAGCTTCTTCCTCGGTTGCTGACAATATCTTCTTTAGATTCTTCACCATCTTGTCTTTCTTCCTAAAAATTTTCTTAACAAATAGGCGAGATTTTATTCTTGTCTTGGGCTCTTCATATGTTCCAAATTTTAGTTGTTTCTTATCTAATGGTTCATTGATCAATGCATCAATTGCCTTAGTTGCAAGATCAATGTTGATCTCACACTCTAATGGTTCTAACCATGTTGTCCTTAGTACAATAGGCTTAATGTATGTATTTTCTGTATCAACCATGAAGCATATCTCATCCTTATACTTTTCAATGAGTTGCTCGGGGATTCTTACCCTTTTTTGCATTCGGTCTTTGAATACATTGAAGTATTCATCCATGGCTGTCTCAAAGTTATCTCCTAGTGTGGCTATGTTCTCACTGATTTGCATGATGACCGGTTTGGTGTCATCCCATTTAACATCTCCTACCGATGGGAATGTTTTTTGAAAATAAAAGTACACATTATAGTGAGCCAAACTTACATGTGTTTGACTTTGAATTCCTAATAGTCTTTAAATTGTCTTTCAATTGATTTAGGAGTAGTTTAGATAAGTCTAATTGTGTTCCCCTCTTCAAAATTTTGACCACTGTGTCCACTGCACCTAATGCTATGCTGGTCAATCTACTTTCTTGAAAGAATTTGTAGCCTAGAACACATGCACCAAACTTGATCTCATCATCATTTTTTGTGGTAACTTTCAGTCCTCTACCTTCCCATTTGGCTCATGTCATTTTCTCGGTCTTGGTCTTTGGTGGATGCTTTAGTGCCTTAACTTTCTCGATTATGGGGTAAATTGTGACCACATGAATGAAATCTTGGGTTATTACCTTCGGTTCATCAAGCCATAGCTTATTGTTATGCATTCAGCTTAGCACTAACTGAATCCAGTCGGTTTAGAAAACCTTTGGGAACATTAGGGCATTGGTGAGCCCTTTTACTTCAATATGTTTGTGCTCATCTTTTAGTGTTCCATCTTTGTAACACAACCTCTTATAATCTTCTTCAACCTCTGAAGTTCCTATCTCTGCAATCTTGCAGTGTATGAAAGATTGAACGCCTTCCATGAGTAAAACCCTAGCTGGTATGCATGAAAAATCTCCAGCGTCAGGTTGTGAGGCAACCTTAGGATGGATCTTGTAGTTAGGTTCCTCACATGCCAAATTCTCGATGAGCTTGAATTCATCCTTCTTTTCCTTCTTGGATTTCACGGTTCTTGATGTGGAAACCATTTTTAATTTTAGGGCTTCCTACATAATGCATAAAAATAGAGTTGTCGGTCTGTTGAACTTATTGTATACTCTTGCATTGATTCTTGATCTACTAGGAGTGCTGGTGGTCAAGTCTTGGTCGCTCTATGACTTAGTTTTTTTTTGCTCAAAAATCACCTTGGTCGCTCTGCTCTGGTTGTCATGAAAAATGAGTTGTTTCGCTGCCCTATTTATAGGTGTTGCCCTAAAACACGTGCTATAAATGCTTACCAACTTCTCAATGTATGAAGATGCAGTTCATCGGTGAAGACTTCACTTTCCTTTGGTGACACTCATAATGTTTGGGAGCAGTCATTATTCCTTTTGCCTTTTATCGATGGGTTTCGGTATCACAGACAACTTGTTTACTTTACTTGTTTACCAATGAGGCTCAATTTATACTAGCAACTTTGCTTTTAAGCGACGCTTGTCGATAAGTGTAGGCATTCTTTACATTGAGTGTAGACTGACAGGTTTCATTATATATGCCCGAAAGTATAGTTATCATAGATTTTAAAAAGTAATACCACGATGCATCTTTTTTTATGCTAATTTGGCATTTATATCAACATATTATGGAACTGGTGTAAAATAATAGCATGGGGTAACGCAGTTTAATACTTACTTGTTCTGCTTAGGTGGGGGTGGTGATGTCACAAGATCTATTAGATGGGGTGTCACCATTTACATTGCTTGGTCCAGCTTCATCATTGCTTGAAGCTTTTCTCCACATTTTGTCTCTTGCCCTCCGGATGTCTTCAATGGTGTTTCCATTGGGATATGTGCTTGTCTCTGTCATTCAGTCTTTGCAGTCTTTCTTGAGATGACCAACTTTATGACAGTATAAGCATGCCATTCCGGGGTTAGTCCAGCCTCTAGACTTTCTTGTCGATTGTCTCATACAGTTTTCAGCAATATGACCATATCTTCCACATGTACCATTTGTCCAAGTATTTTAGTCCCATACATACTGATTACCGACTCTCTTCGGTTGATAGGGAGTTTCTTGACCTTTAGGCTTCCATGCTTGCCATTTTCTTTTTCAAGCATTCAAGAGTTGTGTGCCCATTCATTTTTTATGTAGGATAGTATTTGTCCATGTAGGTTTCCTTCTTTGGTTGTTTCATCTCAAACTTACATTCATATGCTTTATGTCCTTTCTTGTTACATTTATAACAAAATCCTATGAATGAAGATGTAGATTTAGGAATACCTTTCATTTTTCCTTTGCATACATTTGATGTATAACCTTGCTTTCCATAGTGATTGCATATAATATTTCTTGGTCTTGAATTTTTGTAGATATTCTTTGGATTAGTTTGATTTGATGATTCTCCATTCTCAGTAAAACCTAGACTATTATTGTTGTTGACTCTTCATTGTCCTTAAGAAAATCATCCATTCTTTTGTTTCTTTCTTTAGCTTTCTTGATAATTTTATTATGTTGTTGCTGAATTCTTATTTCATGTTTCAACTTTTCATTATCATCCCCCAGTTCATTGATAGCTTCTATTCTTTCAATGAGTTCAACATTTAATTTGTTTGCCTCTTGACTCATAAGAATAATCTAATTTGTAATCTCATGGTGATGCTCTGTAAGTCTTTGTATTTTAGACTCTTTTTCTTGTATCTTTTTAGTGATCTTTCTTCTATCATCAATAGCTAGTGTTCTTTCTTGTTCAGCTTGTCTAGCATTGTTCATGACATCAATCATCCTTACCATCTGTGTCTCTTGACCGATTTGTAGAGATTTAACTTGTCCAGCTAGGTGTAGATTTATTTCAGTTAGGCTTGTGATGCTTTCTTCTGATGTATCTGATGCTTTTCTTGTAGTTGATCCTAAAGACTCAAAGAAATCTGGTATCTCTTCCTCATGATAATCTTTCTCATTACAGTGAGATGCCATAATCTTTCTTTCATCCAGCAACTTTCTTATGTTGATTCTAACTTCTTTATATTGTTCAAAGAACATCTGAATTTTAAGAATTTTATTAATTCTGTACTTCTCCATTGTATGATCTTTTCTCTTAAGCCTTTAAGATTTCCACGATGAGACTTAGCTCTGATACCAATTGGTTGGATTAATGGGAAGTATATACTGAGAGGGGAGGGGTGAATCAGTACCTCTAAAAGTTTTTGTATCCTTTAATCAATTAACTTTTGTAATAAAATGTATATCCATTCAATCTGATATATACTATCTTGATGTGAATTATATCAAATCGTAACATTAACATACATGTGAACATTCATAGAAACATTCAAGAAAGTAATTTGACACATAACGCAAGATATGATATCGCAGAAAACTCCTGTAAGGAAGTAAAAACTGCAGTGGGGATGACACCCACAAAATCTTCACTATTTGTAGATTGGAAGGGGCCAGTTAAGGCTTACAATTTGATCACTTCTAATGATCTACCCTATTCAGATTATCAGTGGAGACCTGTTAAATTCTACTCTGTTAGGAGCTTTAGCAATACTGTTGAGTGTGTTGGTGCTCAAAAATGCTAGACCATTTTTGGCCAACTGACAATTGATGACTCTATTGGGGAGCTATCTGTGAAAGATATTTGCAGAATCTTTGGTTACAATTGTGAAATTCAGTAAGACTCTACTAGGAGAGAGAAGAATTAGAACAGTTTATTTCCTCACAGAAAGTGAGGTGGCGACTCTAAAATTCAGTTTCAGGAAAGATTGAGAGAAGTATGTGTTAGAGAGAACATCCAGAAAGGAGATGAAACTTCATTTCATTGTTAGTGATAAAAAATTTATTACATGATGTTTGAAAGGTTCTTCAGAAACATTTTGATTCCAATAAGCTTAAAGCCTTTAGATCTAAGAAGGTTTCAATATAGAGGTGATGAGGTGTTTTCAAAGCTTTCAAAGAAAGTGTCTTATTTTTATGGAGATTATGGTGAATCAGCTATTGATCATTTGGATTCTTTTTATATGCTCCTTTACAAGAATTATATTGATACATAGATGATTTCATGAGACTGTTTTCTAGCTCCTTGAAATAATATACAAGAAATGCTTATGAATCATTACCTGAAAAGAGTAATTCATCTTGGGATAAATTTGAACAATGGTTCTTATATGAGTTTAATAATACAAGTGAAGAAAAAAATTAAAATTACACTATGGAAATAAAATCTTACATGTCTCCCTTAGATGCATTTTTCAATGTAGAAAAACAAGAGGGTGATTTTGTAGCCCATTTGTTTATAAGGATGACGAATATTTTCTGTGAAATACCTTATGATATCAGGCTTAATTTTTTAAACAAAATATACAGTTTAGGAGTAACTCGTGATCAGATAAAGCTTATTCTTAAAATTGTATACAAAGATGTAATGGAAGAAAATGATAAAGTTACAGAAGAGACATTGAGACACAATAGTATTTCAAAATCAAACAAAGAGGAAGTGTTGATCCAGGCTGAATCGATACACACAATAGATGAAGTTCAAAAAAAGAATACATATATATGTTGTGATGAATATGTTGAGGAAAATGAATGCATTGTGAAATCTACAGAGAGTCCTAATGAGATTTCATATGAAGAAGAAATTCATGAACAAATTGAAGAAGCATCTACACCAGATCATATTTGTGTTGAGACAAATGAAAATCATGATTAGGAGGAAAATATTCTCAATACAGAATAAATTTTGGATATGTTGGATATTGAATATCAAAAGTATGTACAAACGAATGATTTAAATATTTATTATAGTCATCAGGATGCGCACAATCAAGTGGTGTTTGATGAATATCAAGAGGGCAAAATAATTCAGGAAGAAGATATTTCTATGAAAGCTTCTAAAAAATTTTCAAGTTTCCTAGACAGTGAAGATGAAGCATTGCATTGTGAATTACATGTACAGGAAGAACTTGAAATAAATAACATTTATGAAGATAATGACTCTGAGAAAAATTGGTTCAACATACTTTATAGTACAATTGGTCATAAAGTTGAAAATCATGAAGGACTAGAGGTAAGTACTGATGGAGGTGCGTTTCTTTTTTTTTTTTCTAAAAAGTTAGAAGAAAATTTGATTAAAAATGATTCATATTTTTCAAATATAGGAGAAAATCTATTTGAAAATAATATAAAATTTATTTCAAAGTTATCTTATGAGATCAACATTTGTGATAAATTTTTTTATGTATTCTCTAATTTATTTTTTGAGAGAGATGAAATATCTTCAATACGCCAAGAGATACCAAAGGGGTACATTTATGAAAATCATTATAAGATGGGGAAAATAAATGTAGAAAATTATATGAATGATGAAGATAAGGATGACATCTTCAGAAATTTTGTGCTGTTAGAAAATCAACATCAAGTTTTTGACAAAGGAAAAGCGGTGGCATACAACTTTTGATCCCGAATAAGGATCTATGTCAGGGAGTTATTTCTCCCTCACTGTATTATATTACTTTATTTTGGAGTTATTTCATTTACTTTATTTATAATTTTTTTTTTTTTGATATGTCATTAGTTTAATATTTTCTTTCTATTATTATATTTTTTAATATAGGGAGTACATTATAAATTTAACCAACACTATTATTTTATGTGGAATCTGTTGGGATAGTTAGAAAGAATTACAACGTCTTCACTTTCAGGGCGGAGATTTGAAGTTGTTTCTAGGCTCCAAAACAAGTTTATATAGCTGGAATGGTTCATAGACTTCATCCCATGGATGGAAAACAAGTTTGTGATAATTCCATGTGCTTTATGTAATTGGAAATTAATGTATGAAATTAATTTCAAAGAAATGGGGTCTCATGGAATAAGATGAATTTTGATATTGGTACGATGTTTCGAGTGGTCTGATTCAGGTTATAAGGGCATAAATATTTATCAGGAGTTTCAATTTCTTACACAGGGAGTATTTCTTCCTTTAATAATTTTAAATTCAAATATGAAATATTGTTTTCCTATGTATTATTTATTTTATTGATTTTAGGAAAAAGGAGAGTGGAGAGAGGGAGTTGAACACTAGACCTCTCGACCCACCCTTCTTCTTATCCTAACTACCCGATTCTACCCCTACCAATTACTCTATGTTATTCCTTGAGAGTTTAAGTGTAAATAAAGGTATAAGTTAAAGATTATCTTATTTCCTTTTTGAAATAAATTATTAAGGGAATGAATATTTTTGTGTGTGTGTGATAGAAATTTTATATTTCGTGAAATCATTGTGGTTACACATAATTGTTTTTAATCTGAATTTATATTTTTCTCCTAAAAACCCTAAAGTGAAAAAGTATGATAAAGTAAATAGTGTATGTGATAAATAATACTATGTTAGGGTTGTTATTGAATTTACACTTACCCTATGTGGAGTTATTTAAATGTTTTCATGAATTTAGGGTAGATGCCCCCTTTTTAAGGATGAATTGTAAAATCCTTTACCCTAATGTTTTTAATATTTCTATGATTACATTGCATTATATTTGTAGATATATTTTAAAATTAAAATATAAATGTATTATGTATTATCTTGAAAATAAAAGTAAAATTCTAAATATAATGTCATATTTTATCTAATGTGTTAAGTATTGTCTTATTATTATGATTTCTTATATTTTTGATAATTAATGTGGGTAACATACAATTAATATTTAATTTTTATTTATACTCCAGTTTATTTATCAAATGCATGGCATGAATTTATTTTTAAATAATTATTAATTAATAAATAAATAATAATGGTCTTTATGAAAGCCTAATATATATGAATGTAATGATTTTTGATTTTAGGTTTTAAGATTATCTAATGTTAGGTGGTTTTTGTGCAGGAAACTAAACATCGAATTATTATGCACGAACACCTAACGTATAATAAATCAAACTTATTGTACGGGAAATATTTTCCTAAGAACCATTATGGTTTAATTTGTATTTTTTAAGAGTTAATTGCCAGGATTAGGTCCTATGAAAGGGCGTGTCTTTTCACAGTGAACATTTGGGAAACATATTTATATTGATTCAATTTGTAAACTAAAGGGGATTACGACAAAAAAATTGAAAACTCTCCCAACTTACAGATTTGAACATAATGTCCAATTTCTCGAATGCAAATGACAGATAAGTCCTTATGCTTTAATGTTAATATAGTTTCTTATTTTCAATTAGTTTCTCGGATTACTTTGTGAACTAGGGTATCCTACTGTATCCTTTATTTGATTCATCCATTATGGTTAATTTATGCAATTTGAATAACAGTTGCATGGTCTGAGAACCTGTTATTGTTCCTATTGGGCTCTTAAGTTGGGTTAAAATCCATAGGACTAATTGTATAAGTTTTTTTAAATCTTTGTTTCAATTGAATTCAGTAGGATGATGGTCTCGCTTTACAGGAGTGAGTTACCTTAAAACCGTCTCTATTTATACATATGATTGAATGTAATTGACTCTATTCTCAATTTGGCATCAAGCACTGATCTCATTTCATTTGTAATTGTCATTTTTGTTCATGATGTAATTTGCATATATATCTGTTATCTTCTTCATAAAGCATTCAAATTAGGTTTTAGTAGTAGTGCAAATCTTAGTTTAGATTTCATACTTAATACAACTATTTAGGAGTTAGTATTATTTTTCCTCCAAGGATTGTTTACCCCTTTGGAAGGAATGTTTGTCTGTGCATGCATTTGTGAAGTATAGGGCACTTGTGAATTCAGGCCTACCATCCTTGGCTCAATCAAGCCAAAATTGTAGAGGCACTAGTGTGTGCCTGTCAGTTGGCCAAAAATGGTCGAGAATTTTTGAGCACCAACAGAGTGTACACTCGGTTAAGAGATTTGTTGTTGGACTATTAAATCCACCTTCCTTGAAAGGATTTTTACACTTTGCTCCACTTGTTACACTAGTACATTTGACCTAGTTTTTCCACCAAAATTTTTGACCATGAAATAAAAAAGTTTTGGTTGGTCGTTATAGAAGGAAAACTTTCATTTTTTTTTAATTTGTGCCCGTGTTCGTCGCAATTTCGACCACAAGAATAACTTAAAAAAATAAAAAAGTTTTGGTTGGTCGTTATAGAAGGAAAACTTTCATTTTTTTTTAATTTGTGCCTGTGTTCGTTGCAAGTTCGACCAAAAGAATAACTTAAAATAAAAAAATTTCATTTCATTATTACCACGGTGAATTTTTTCAAGGTTGTAGTGCAAAACCTCATCGACACTGTTTGGAAGCTCATCGACACTGTTTAGAATCTCATCGACACTGACTAGGTAATCTGATTTTGTTTTCCTGACTCTTGTCAAAGTCGTGGATTGCTTATCCATTATACAGATTGTCTATACTAGGGTTTGAACCCCTCATTTTGATAAAATATTTTATAACAAATTCCCCCTCCGTTATGCTTTGATGGATATCAATGCCTTGTTTGAAATCTCCAATTTTGTCACAGGCTGGAAGGATGCTTGCAAAGGTTGTGGAATTTGGCTTTAAATAGTTGACGTACCTTGTCTATCCTTCCACATTTTGCATACATGATCCTTCCAATATATTCCATCTGTTGCAGGTTATCCTCCTCTAATACCTTGCTATCTAGTATTTCCTTGAGGTGATTGTTTTTTATTTTGGCAAGAAAAAGATTAGATAAGCTCCACTCCTCGCTAATCCTTTCTGCACTGAGTGGCTCTAGACTTGTTATAAGCTCAACCAGAACAACACCAAAACTGTACACATCACTTTTGTCGGTGAGTTGATACGTTTGGAAATACTTAGGATCTAAGTAACCCCTTGTGCCCATTATGTTTGTGGTGAGATGCGTGCCATTGGAAGCAGAGATGAGGCGAGAAATTTTGAAGTCTACAACTTTGGGAGAAAATGTCTCATTCAAAAGAATATTAGATGATTTTACATCCCGATGGAAAATGGGTTGAGATGCTCCAGAATGCAGATATGCCAAAGCCTCTGCCATCTCCATTGCAATCTACAGACGTGATGCCCAAGGTAAATACCCTTATTTGGAGTGTAAATGTTCAAACAAGGTTCCATTCGAAATGAACTCAGATACCAATGATGGGAATTTAGTTTGGATACATCAACCTAACAATTTCACTATATTTCTGTGATTTATTTGAGAGAGAATTGTAACTTCATTAAGAATGTCATGGCCATCTTCTAG
>MU224933.1:7589303-7663559 GCA_018584345.1 Thuja plicata | reverse complement strand
TATATATATATTTGATATTATTGAAAATGAATTGACATCATTCCCCAAATAAAGTAGAACTACAATCACAATGGGTGAAAGAAAATACAAGAGTTATGAAGAAGAGTCTTTTTGGACCACACCATCGAAACCAAAAAGAATCAATGCTACCATGTTGCAAATCCAAGCAGACTACACAAGGAAAACATTTATGAACAATAGATCAGATACAACATAACATGAAAACAACATATAGAAGAATAGAGATACATATAGAGGAATAGTACAATAGGTTCAATGCCTTTATCACCTTGCACCAATAAAGTAACAAGGGTCATATAAAAGAATCTAACAAACATTTAGAAAAAACATTACGGGAGAGGCGCAATACAATAGGCAAACACATAAAAGGCTACCATGGAGGACAAACCAATCAAACACATTGTTTACTCTCCCCATCTTGGTCTATATCATTTTAGGGAAGGTAGGAAACTCGCAAGAGGGACTATATCCAACACAGTAGGAATAATAGCTAGTTCCAAACAAGGATCCTCTTGAGAATTGCGATATTTGGTACTAGGTGTAATTATCAATTGTGTTGAAAGCATATTAGGTAAATCAATATCAATATCAATAGTCTCATATTCATCATTAGTATCAATAGAATCATCAAGTGTATCTTCTTCATCAATATTAATCAAAATAGAATCTAAGATACGAATAGAATCATCACAATCATTCATCTTAACATCATTATTAACATTAAATTCTTTCAACACATCAAGCATAGGCTGGTCAAAAGAAGGTAAAAAACTTTAAAGAACAGAGGCACAAGCCTTAGCTTGAGCACAAAATTCTTACAACGTTCATGGGCAGATCGTTTATGTTTTGTCTTGTTTGAAATATGTTGAGAACTAAGAGGAACAACAACCAATTCCTTCACAGGTTCTATAGGAGGATTAGTAGGATTCTCAGTAGGATAAAAAGAAACACTAGGAGCTTGATTAATAGAACTAGAAGAAATTGATAAAGGATGTATGGAAGGCATAGGAAAAAGACCACGGTTAAGATCCATCTGAGGCATGCTTAACTCAACAATCTTGTGATGTTTATAGGCTTGATATGAGAAAAAAAGGTTATCAGGTTGAGAAGAACATGAATTAGGTAATGAAGGCCAAAAGAAGTCAAGGGTAGCACAATCCCTAGGCCTAGAAGGTTGATATAAACTATGATTAATTGTTTTTACTTCTTCATCATGAATGAACTTAATACACTTTTGGATAGGAGAAGCAACAACATGCATGGAATCCAACCAAGGCAAACCAAGCTTAACTTGTAACTGATCAGAAGTAGGGAAAACAACAAAGGTAGTGTCCAAAATGTTACCACAAAGTTCAACATGAAAGTTAATAGATCCAAATGATTGATAGAGAAAACCATTACAAGTTTGGATCCACACATTAGATGTATTATAAAAATCATGTTGTAAGTTCTTCAAAAGAAGGTTTTCTTCAGTAATGACATTGACTAAGGATGTAGGATCAACAAGAAAACCACACGTAGGTATCTTAGCAATCCTAGCATAAATGTAGAGGGGACCATCATGAGCTTTAATAGTCTCAAAATCATCAAAGGTGATCGAGAGTTCCCTAGGTCATTTATTCTTAGGTTGTTTTCAAGGTTTAGGTTGAGGTTGAGGTTTAGGATTAGGTTGAGGTGGAACTTGAAGTTGAGGTTGAGTTGGAGGAACTTGAACAAGAGGTTGAGATTGAGGTTGGAGTGGAGATATAGGTTGATAAAAAACAACATGCTCCACATGGTTAACAATATGATTGAGACCATCCATCTTTGCATCATAAACAATATCCACATAAAATGGATGAACAATGGTATTTGTATCATGTGTAGGAAAAGGATTTGTATATATTTAGAGGTTGTGATTAGGAGGAGAGACAAATGTTTTCCCACTACCATAAAAATTATCAACAGATAAAGCATTAGAATCAATTAAGTATTGAACCTTATGTTTTAGAGAATAACTCTTCTCAGTATCATGGCCATTTTGATGATGGTATTGACAAAAGGCTTTGGGATCAAAGGATTTGGATGCCATCATAGTAGGAATAAGAGGTCGAACAAGAGGAAAATTAATCATATTATCATTCAACAACTTACTCATAATAGAATTTAAATATTTAGAAAGAGGAGTAAACATACGATTCAGACAAAATGCAGTGAATGTAGAAGTGACATTGTTGGATGCAACAATAATTTGATCAGCAACTGCATTTGCTTGCTTATTTATGTTGACATATATGTTAGGTTTCTAAAACTTGTTGGGATTTGGAGCAGTATCACTCTTATCAACTGGAATAGGAGCCATTGGAGTGTTGCTCTCAAATTGACTCACTTGTAATTGATAATTATGAAGCACTGCACAAAGTTGTTGAAAAGAGGTAAATTTAGTAAGAAAAATCTTATCTCTAATATCCTTTTGCAAATTTGAAATAAACATATGCTAAATATCAATATCAGGAATAGGATAAGAAATTTGCACATACAAATGCTTAAATCTACCAATAATTCAGTCAATTTTTCTTTAGTATTTTGTTTACAATGCATCAAAGTAGTTAAGGACACTTGCGAACCAATATTATTTTGGAACTATTGGATAACGTCATTAGCAATTTTTGAAAAGAATAAATAAAATAAGGAGGTAAGGAACAATACCATCGCAAGGCCTTATCACAAAAATTTCTAGCAAACAACTTGGCTAAAATCCTATGGTCATGAGTATAGTCAATACAAAGGATTTGAAATGTTTTAACATGAGTGATAGGATCTCCCTTACCATTGTAATTGTCAAGATGAGGCATATCGGCTTCCTGAGGGACAGGAGCATGAATAATATCTAGGGATAAAGGACTACCCATGTCACATGTAGGAATACTAAAATTGGATTGGGTTAAGGATGCAAATTGTTGTTGTAAAGAGGAAAGAGTTTGAGCTAGACTAATGATTGTGGAATAATTAGAAGAAATAGGAGGCATAGAAACATTAGGAACACTAGAAAAAGTGTAGGAAGTGGCAGGCATGGGACAGACAACCAGTGGAACACTTGGAACCATAGTTGGATGAGGATTGGAATAGGTAAAAGGAACACTATGGTAAGAAGGTTGTGAGGTAGGTAGAGACACTGGTGGAACACTCACAGGAAGAGATGGAAGTGGAAGATTTGAAGCTAGAGGATTGGAATATGGAAGAGATGTAGTCACTAAAGGAGGAGTCTAAGTAAAAATTCTAGGTAAAGGAACGGAAGAAGGTTCCACACTAGTGATAGGAGGAGTGAATCCTACATCTTGAGCTTCTTGAGATAAAGGTTTGACATTCAAATGCACAAGATGAGTGATACCACACAAGAGATTAATACCTTGATCACTATCATGACAGAATTTCTTAAGGGCCTCTATAGCTTGAATAGAATATTGATTATGGTTTTCTTGAATAAGCCAATTTCCCATTTTATCAAGTTCATTTGAAATTTTTTGGACTTGTTCAGGAGGAACTCTTAAAGCATCATCTTCATCATGAGATGAGTGAGAACAATTTTGCTCCATAGAAGGCTTGGAATCATGAGTGATCAAATTGTCATCCAGGATCCTAAGGAAAGGAGAAAAAGACTCAAAATCAAAGGAACCCATAAGTCTATGACTTCTTCCAACTAGGATATTATAAGTAGGACTATAGGTAGTAAAGCTCATACACCAATGCAATGAAAATGAAATAAATTAGGAAAACACAAGGCATAAACAAATGAATCTTTTTGTATTTTTTCTTTATATGATTTTTTTTAAAAATATTTGAAATGTAAATGCAAGAACATAAAGAATGCTAATCTAATATGCATGCAAGATCTAACATGAAATGTAAATCTAACACCACAAAAGAAAGAGTTGTCGTAAGAGGGTTCACCAAAATGTAAAGAGAAAAATAGATGTAAAGGGGAAATAGGAACAAGAAACTTGCACCTATAAATAATACCCTTTAAATTTGAAAAGTGGGGGAAGGTAAGATTCTCCTCTTAGCCCCAAATTCAGAAAGGAAAGATCCAAATTGATTAACCACAAGAAAATGGTCAATGCACAAATGAATCATTCGATTAGTAATAAGAAAAAAAAGGAAAAACTTACATTTCATTTTGGGGGAGAGTGTGTAATACATCTGAGATGATTCCAATCTTAAATGAAATGAATTGAAGACAAATACTAACCTCAAAGTAAAGCAGATATGGAAATTGTTGTTTTCTGGTGTCTGTATCGAGTTTCTGGAAATTTTGCAACTGGATCTGGAACAGAAACACAGAGATGGAGAAAACCCAAAAATTGTCTTCTTTTCTGATCCAGGTTGACCTTAACCCAAATACAGGGGCACAATTGCACCCCTTTATGTTGACCTTGACTTGCACTGTTCCGACGGAAAATCTGTTTGCGGATCCCAAAAATTTGCCGAAAAGGGTATCTGAATCTTCTCTATAATTCACTATTTTGTACCTATGCCTGCAAGAAAAATGGTTTTATTTTTTGGGGAAGGGGTTTGCCTTGGTCAAACGCTGGTTTTGAAATTAACCTAAAAATAGAATTGAAATTGCAGTAATAAACAAAGTAAATAGAACAATTCACCTTGCTTATGTTGAAACCCATATGGAGGATTCGAATCCTTGGATCCACAAGTATGGATGATCTAAATGGATATAGAATATAGAATGCAGGATATAGGATGTCTCAAATCAATTTCCTTTAGATCTTGAACATGAACCTTGAATAGATCTTGGAATAGGAAGAAGCTTGAATGGATATGGATGGAGAAATTTTCAACAAGAGGGCTCCATAGAGCTTGAATCCTTCAATGGCTACTAATGGATCTCCTTGATGAATTGAATCTTAAATACTTGAATTATTGAATTCTTGAAAGTAGATGATCTCTTTGATAGATTATGCGTAGATTATCCTCCTTAGATTATCCATTTTTTTGCGTGGATGATCATTATTGAAAATGAGAGGAGAAGGCTTCCTTATATACTATTCTAGAGAAAAATATTATAGAGAGGCTAAAATATGAGAAATAAATTCCAATTAGGCTCATACCACTAGAAGTGGACCTATATTAAATATCTTTTTAAGAGTCGCCACTTCAGAGCCCGAAATAGCCGACCTAGAAGCGGGAAATAATTCTTTCCAAACCTTGACATCCAGAAATTTTAGAAATTTGAAATTTAGACCTTGGGTCAAGTATGAGGTTGACCCTAACCTAGGTTAGGGTCAAGGTTGACCTTGACCCTGAGGTCAAGAACCTAAAAATCTTAGAGATGGATAATAGAAACAGGTAGGAGAGAAGTGGAAAATAAGACAGGTTAGGGGAAAAATGAGATCCAAGTCAAAGAACCATTCAAGGCATTTGACATGAACCCAAACCACTTAATCAGAAGGCTAAACCATTCCTAAATGGAAGTTCTTCCATTTTCTGAGGATACAGATACATATCAACTTCCTAGAGCACTACAATTGAGCCATTTTTAAGCATCAATGAATTTTGATCACATGTCTGACCTAGTTGAACTAGGTGATTTCTCAATTTATTCTTCATTTTGAGATGAACTCTGTTGAACCTACTTGAACTCATTTTATTAGGTGGTTAATTTTTTAGGGTGTTAACTTATCCCTCTATAAATTGCAGGTCATGTATATGTAGTTGTTGTAGATGAGAACAATGAGGAAGGGACTGATTACTTTTTGTGTCATTGTATTTAGGGAAAAAATAAATTGAAAACTACAATCATTGATGGAGAGGGTATTGAGTACCCAATAGGATTTGTTGTTGTGATAGGGACATGTCTTAGAAGGTATGCTATCAAAATATAATTTGTTCTTGTTTGATGACTTTGAGACCTCTTACCATCATTCTATTACACTTTATATGTTCAATTTTGTATTAATTTATGCTTCTATGAAATGCAGGTACCCTATCAAAAAATTGAAGAAGTGGTTGTTTCAGGAATATGAGACACATAAAAATATTTTGCATTACTTGAACCTTGTTGTTGCAACAAATATTGAATTGATAAAGTATACTAGTAGACCTCGTAAGAAGAATTTATGGAAACTTTGTGAATCTGAACATGAGGCAATACTTGACATAATAAGGGTTAGAGTTGATCTAGAAGGTTCGATCAATTAGTTTTGGTCCATCATGAAGAATCATTAGACAAAATGGTAGAATTATTTTAACAATTTTGTATATAAATTTTGTGAAACAATATAACTTTAATTTTTTGTAAATATAAATGACTATGAAGTGGTCTACATGCATATTTGGAGACCACATTTTGTATATTGAAAGAAGATCAAATTGTATATAAAAGTGGTCATGGGTTGATTTGTATATACAAAGGGGGTACATTTTATATATTTTACTGTGTACCATTTAACTAAGAGTTATGTTTAGTGAATTATGATTCATTACAATTATAACAATGGCTCATGTAGTGGATATCTCATGTTTCTCTAAATTATAATAATGGTTCATGTGTAGTATTTATGTATGTATGTTCATTTTCATATTATGTGTTTATGTATGTATCTTTTTCATACATTTTATTTATGTATGTATGTTCATTTTCATATTATATCTTTTCCATGTGTTTTATGTATGTATTATTTTCACACTACATCTTTTTCATGTGTTTTATGTATGTTCTTTTCTATCTTATATCTTTGTCATGTGTTGTCATGTGTAATAGACCTAATCTTTTCCAAAGAAACTACCTTGAAAATATTTTTTTGAACCAAAGTAATAGGTGTAATCTACAATTAAAATTATGGTGTTATATGTTATGCTTTCTGGACATTTGAATTTTTTTTACTTCTATTGCATCGTTACACTTACATGTTTAATTGCATGGAATTTATTTAAAATCATTATCTGATTACTGGTTGAATTGGTTCATTACTTGTTTACACTTATTCACCCCCCTCCCCCTAGTGCCCCTATATACTAATAATTGGTATCAGAGCCTAGTTCCATTGAATAATCCTAATAGCTTGGGAGAGGTCCTTAAGGAATACATGGAGTTTTAAAGAAGGAAACTTGCAGAGGCTGAAGATATGATTGAGAAACTCAAGGAGTAGTTGAATATTTCTAGGGCTAAGAGATAAGAGATGGTTGAACAATTGAGTGATAGTTAGTTCATTTGTCACAATGCATTCTATGAGCTACGAAGTGCACTTGTGAGTGATTCTAAGGTGATTAGAAGTAATTGATGATTTGACATTGTGATTTTGTGCTAGAATTTCAAGAAGTATTAGAAGAACCCATATCGACCAACAAAGTGGTATTTATTTGTTACAAAGGTTCTTTTTTTTTGTGTTTCTTGTAGAAAATCATCATGGCCACTCATGTATTGGTTAAATTTACTAATGAATGGAGGATATTATTCAATTTGCATATGTTGAAGGTCCAAGATGTGGCTCTCCAAAAAACACTGCCCAATTTGGGTTAGTGCACCTTGGGAACACTTTGGTATGACTTGCACCAGAACCTTCTTGATGCTTCACAATAAAAAAAGATCTCCCCTAGCATTTACCTAGCAAATGGAGATGATGGAGCTAACAGTATGGTTCCACGATGAATAGTTCTAAGGATGCACCATTGAGCAACTTTTGAAACTGAGAAATAATGTAACTTTTTGCACCAACCAAGATCCGATCGCCAAATGGATTCAAGGTGGAATCTCCTAGAACTGAGATAAATTATTGTAGGCCTTCCTAATATGGTTCTTGTGCACTTCATAGATCTCTGATATCTCTCACGAGGTTTGAGATATGGCTCTCCAAAAATTGCTACCCAATTTAGCTTAGTGCACCTTGGGAACACTTCGTTCTGACTTGCGCCGAAATGTTCTTGATTCTTCACAAGTGAAAAAGGTATCCCCTAGTGTTTACCTGGCCAATTTGAGCTAATGGAGTTGATGGTTTGGTCCAATAGCGAACAGTATGAAATATGCACCATTGAGCAACTTTCAACTCAGCAACAATGTAACTTTTTGCACCAACCGAGATTGGGTTTCCAAATGGAATCCAAGTGGAATATCCAATAAATGAGTTGCATTCTTGTAGGACTTTCCAAGATGATCCTTTTTCACTTCACAGATCTTTGATATCTCTCACGAGGTCCAAGATATGGCTCTCCAAAAATTGCTTCCCAATTTGGCTTAGTGCACCTTGGGCACACTTTGGTCTGACTTGCACCGGAACGTTCTTGATGCTTCACAAGAGAAAAAGGTCTCCCCTAGTGTTTTCCCAGCCAACTAGAGTTGATAGAGCTGACAATTTTATCCCACAATGAATGGTTTGAAAGATGCAGGATTGAGAAACTTTCAACTAAGCAATAATGCAGCTTTAGTCACCAACTGAGATTGGGTCGCCAAATGGAATCCAAGTGTAATCTCCCAAAACTGATCTATGTGCTTGTATCCTTCTCAAGATGGTTCTTGTGTACTTCATGGATCTCTGATATCTCTTATGAGGTCAGAGGTATGGCTCTCCAAAAATCGCTGCCCAATTTGGCTTAGTGCACCTTGGGAACACTTGGGTTTGACTTGTGCCAGAATGTTCTTGATGCTTTTCAAGAGAAAAAAGTTATCCCCTACTATTTACCAAGCCAACTAGAGCTGATGGAGCTGACAGTTTGATCCCATGATGAAAGGTTTGAAAGATGCACCATTGAGCAACTTTCAACTAAGCAATAATGCAACTTTTTGAACTAACTAAGATCAGGTCACCAGATGGAATTGAATTGGAATATTCTATAATTGAGCTAAATTTCTTAGGCCTTCCCAAGATGGTCCTTTTTCACTTCACAGATCTCTGATATCTCTCACAAGGTTTGGCATATGGCTCTCCAAAAATTGCTGTCCAATTTGGCTTAGTGCACCTTGGGAACAATTCGGTCTGACTTGTATTAGAACATTCTTGATGCTTAAAAATTCAAAAAAGGTCTCCCCTAGTGTTTACCTACCCAACTAGAGCTTATGGAGCTGACAGTTTGATCCCACGATGAACGGTTTAAAAGATGCACCATTGAGCAACTTTTAACTGAGCAACAATAAAACTTTTTGCACCAATCGAGATCAGGTCACCAAATGGAATCTAAGTGGAATATCCCATAACTAAGATAGATTCTTGTAGGCATTCCTAAGATATTTATTTTTCACTTCATGAATCTTTGATATCTTTCACGAGGTCTAAGATATGGATCTCCAAAAATCGCTGCCCCAATTTGGCTTAGTGCACCTTGGGAACACTTCGGTCTAATATGCGTTGAAACATTATTGATGCTATGCGAGGGAAGAAAGGTATCCCATAGTGTTTACCTAGCCAACTAGAGCCAATTTATCTAATGATTTGGTCCCACGATGAATGGTTCTTGATGCTCTCAAATTGTTATGGTATGTGACTGGTAGAGAAGCATAGACTATATGCTCGATTCCCCATAACTTTTGATGAGTATTGTTTCAAGACCCAAAAATTAATAAATGATGTTCTCTCATGTTCTCCAAGGTTTCCCAAGTTTTATATTGGTGGAGTTCATGGTTTGAAGGGTAATTCCTTCATTAAGTGCCCCAATTAGCCCTTTTAAGCCAAAGTGAGGGTTCCTAAGTTAGAGGACTTGAAGGACTTGATGGACTTGATGGGAAGTATTTTAAATGACTCAATACTAATGGATATAACCACAAAATGGTTGGTTAAATCCATTTGACCCCCTAACCAGCCTAAAACAACAATAATGAAAAAGTCGCATAGCAACTTTTAAAAGTTGCTCGACAACATTTGTGCAACTTTTGACAATGTTGGAAAATGTTGCTATTAGGACCTATAGACCTATTGAAAGGACTTAGAAGACCCTTAGATCCTATAGTAGGAACTTTATTAGACCAAAAGCATCAAACCTACTTATCCTATCATAGGTCATGAGTTTAATCGATCTTAGGTTTATAAAAACACCTTAGATGGACTGACTTTACAATGAGACCAATCTAATCAAAATGAATGGTTGATCTCTAGGATCTAACCATGATTAAAAATATGTGAAGATTATCCCATGAAGACTCCTATCCATGCCTAGTGTTGCTTGGGTTCCCTGTACCAAAGAACCCTATAACTTCCCAGGTGTACCCAAGGAACATTATATGTTTGAAGTTACTCAAGGGGCTCAAAATTGCATAAAATATCCCTACATCCACTATCCAAGAACAAAAACCAAACTCTCATACTTTGTATGTTAGTCACAAAAAACTTACAAAAATAAACATAAATTCACTTAAGTCATGTAGTGCATACATTTAGAGCATGAAAGATACACCTAAATACAATGTAGCATATCAAGCATTAATTCACTTAAATCATAAAGTATACATGTGAACATATGTAGCACAGAAAGCGTACACATAAAATTGCTTATGTAATGAAGTAAACATGTAGTACATAAATTATGAAGCATAGACATGAATTCACTTAAGTCATACACGTAGGTCGTACACATGAATTTAGGTCATGAATCATATACATGAAGTACACACACATGTACATTAATTTATAGAAACACACATGCATATACGCAAGTCATGTGAAACAAGAATACACTTAAGGCATAAACATCCAACCAACAAATTCAAGGATCAAAT
This sequence comes from Thuja plicata, assembly GCA_018584345.1. Taxonomy (NCBI): domain Eukaryota; kingdom Viridiplantae; phylum Streptophyta; class Pinopsida; order Cupressales; family Cupressaceae; genus Thuja; species Thuja plicata. Next base: position 7,652,842 of record MU224933.1, on the reverse strand, counting down.
ATGAAGTTTCATATAAACAAAATGAACAATAATAGTGTACATATCAATACATGACGTACATGCCAAATCCATAATAGAGATACAAAAAAGTGACATCAACTATGTCCAGGTTGATATATACAATGTATAAATGTCACACACACACACACACACACACAAAATTTGGTCATTCAATGACCACAACTAGATCTATACAATGTCTTGATATATATATGACTGTGATGGATCATCAAAATTGCGCTTCTTCATAGTAGCACTTGGGGACCACTAAGTCTCTACACAAGAACAATTCAAATGCTAAGCCATATATCTTATCTCAAAATAATATCAAAATAAATAAATATTGGGTTGTAATTTGTTGATAATTGAATTATTGATTACCTCATCTCTTTCTCCTATGTTTGGGCTGAATGATAAACAAAATTGGCTCCATCATGGTCAAGAGGGACTCCTAAAAAAATGGCTAGGTAGAAGATGAACGGGTACTCGTGAAGGGTCCTATAATAGGAAAAATACATAATACAAAATACATGTTATAAACAAGAAATACTAAAAAATAAAAAATGCATGGACTAAAAGGAAAATGCATACCACAACATGAGTTGGAACTCTTGTGCTGAAGGGAGACAAAACCATTGATGAATCAGTTTGGACCTTTTCCTGTATGGTAAAATAGAAAAGATGTTATATTTGAGAAATAATAGATAATTCAAAAAATGTATATTCTAGATAATACAAATGCATACCGAAGCCTCATCTAGATATCCCGTGTTAGGAAAGGGATCCCTAGCAAGTGAAGAAGGGAGTTGTAATAGGTAAATGAGAATTCACCTGCAAGTTAATAACCCAAATTTGTTGACAATCAAGTTATAAAACTATAAATGCATGTACTCATCTCTGAACTAAATGTTTAACATGTATATAGAACAAGTACATACCATAATCTCATATGGATCTACTATAATCATATGAGGATTTACCTCATCTGAGGCATCTATGATCAATTCCTGTATTAAAATTCATATAAAATGACATACTAATAGAGGAACATGATTTCTAAAATATTTTGAACAAACAAGGATGCGATTGAAATAAAATATGAAAAAATGTTACCTCCTCCCTCTCCTCAACATCATCAGTCTCCATTGCATTCATTAGTTCAGTGAAACCCAATTGATTCTCCATGTATACAATAAAAAAGTCAAGTGCATTCATCAATATATACTACATTGAAATGTTCCTAATACATTTCAACAAATATACTTAAATTGGACTTGGTTACTTTTTTTTGTTTTAGTGTCCCCAATGATTTCTTCCTCTTTCCTAATGACCTTGAACTTGGTGGGCTAGGATAACAAAAAAAAAATTAACATAAGAGAAATAATATGATACTGCATGGGTTCAATTAAAACTATAAACAAGAGGTGTGCAAAATATGATACCACATAGCTCTGTAAGCCAAAGTCAATGACAAAAAGGGTGACATCATCAATCTCAAAAATTTGAGCCCCTAACAAGCCCTATAAAACACCAAATAAATATAAGAAATAGTTTACAATAAATTTTATAATTCACTTGAATTCCAAAAATGTTTATGCTCCACAACTCTATTATAACAAGTTTATAAAAAAATTTACGAACCATTATTATAATATAAAGAGTTTCTATTCTTTCACACACAAGACTATTCTTTAACAAATTGATCATCACAGTTAGAGAAGGATGGTCCAAATTGTATTCATGGAGGTCATAGGTTAGGACCACTTTTGCAACAGGTCATAGTACTGTTGTAGCCTAATAGTGAGTATATTTTATTTTTTTTACCCTTAGCATGAGGGATTTGGAGTTCTTTTAGGTTGAGAGTAGGTGGTGTAGGTAGTGATGAAAATATTTGGGCTCTTATGAACCTAGGGTGTAGAGGGGTTATTATCTATGGTGAAGATATAGACTTGTATATGGGGACTGTCCTAGTATGATAGTGAAATGCCATAGAGTAGAGTTTACTGAACTAGCAAGTAAATGTGATTTGAGCGATAGGATAAGAACCTTGTGAAAAGTTGAGGGGTTCTTGGGGTGTATTTGAAGCTATATTTTGGGAGTCTTCAGAAGGCCATGGAGGTGTATTGAAGGATTAAGGACATTCACAATTAGTGAATAATCAAAGATTGTATTCATGAGTTTGAACAAGAATTAAGAGTAAAAGAATGATGGTTGGATGTTCTAGATTATTTTCAAGGTTGATTCAAAAGACAATAAGTGATTGGTTGGGGTATGATTCTATGTATGAGTTCAACATTGGTTGAGTTGAGTCTAAGGATGGAGGATGGGAATTCAAATTAGTTTGAATCATGATGGCTGAAAAAGGAAGTGAACTTGTTCAAAAGTATGAATTCTAGGTTACCAAAAGCCACAGATATATGTTGAAGCCTTTGCGTTCAACCTAATTCCTTGAGGGAGTATTATCATTTTATGAATTCCTTGAGTTTAATTATATTAGGAAAAATTCTTTGACCATAAAGAAACAGAAAACAAACATACACTGATACACCAATACATCAAGTAAACAATACAATATGGTGCAGAGCACCAAGGGAGCAAGAAGGAAGACAGGGTCACCTAGAAGACCGTACAAGGGGAAGACTAAAAAAATACCATCAAAGTTAATTTGTGGATATAATGAGATCAATAAAATCCATTTCACGTGTTCTGATTAAGTAAAAACAGGTTTTACAAGGACCCAAAACCTTTACAAAGTAACAAAGTTTAGCAGGTTTTACAAGGACCTGAAACCTAAATTATTAAAACAAATATTCAATAAATTAGAAAAAAATAGCTATGCCCAAGCACCCAAAAAGGAAAGGAAATAGGAAAGCAAGCTACTAAACCAAAAGAAGTCCTACAGATCTAGCATTAAAAACAGGGACAACAAAAACCCTCAAAGGGAAGGAAAACAGGACAGCTACATTCCATGCACCAGCTCCTCCGCTTCAATGATCATAAGCTACATATTTTTGACCAAACTCTTGAGCTCCATAGTATCTTTGTCCTCCTTAGGACTATTCTTCTTAGTACTAGCTCTAGTTCATGATCCCGGGCCAATTCCATCTTTGATCTCTCTACTTTCCTTTTCTCTTTTTTCCCTATCCATCTTGTCCATTAGAATCTGCGCATGACCACAGTAAGCCTTGAGACTGATAAGACATTGTTCCCCAATTTTTTTAATAGTAGCCTCCAACCTCTCCACCTTAGTGTTCAGTTTCATAATCTACTCATCATTACTCTCTTTCTCAGCCCTGTCTTGGATGTCTTTGATATTTCTATCCATTATCCCCACTTTATTCACAAATTCAGCCTGTGCTTCAGAATTCCCTACTACTTCTTTCATTTCATTCAGACACATAGCCACTGGTTTTTCCCCAATACGAATAGTGTTCAAAATATTAATTTTGGCCTTTATTATATCAACTTGTTTTTTCAACTTATCCTGATCAGCAATGAGATTACTTACCAGACCAGTGAAACCCACAATGTGATCTTTATTGTCCACAGAGAAATAATGCTCCCCTATGTCCACATTTTCATGGAAATCAATTTCCTTACACCCATAATCTTCATCCATTCTATTTTTCTTTTTGTCTTTTTCATCTTCCTACTTCTTCTCTTCAATTTTCTCCCTAAGACAAGTATCTTCATTACCCTCATCTTTTCTATCCTCCCTATTCTCCTCTTTTTCCATATCTTCCCTATTCTCCTCTGTGTTTTCCTTTAAATATTCCTCATCCAAAGTAACATTAATTCTCCTCTTGCTAGAGTGGCTATTCTTTCATGTAATTTTACCTTTCTCCTTACCCTCCCTGCATTTCCTTTTTTTATCCTCCTCTTTCTCCTCCTCAAAATTAGACTCTATTTCTGACTCCTCATTCTGAATCTTCTTCTTTATTTTCTTTTTTCCCTTTTTCTTTCCACTTCCCTCCCCAATCTCCTCATCACTATCCTTTTCTGTTTCTGACCCTTCAGAGTAGGGTTTCTTCTGGTTTTTAGAAATACCCTTTCTATTAGATTTAGCGGTTTTATACCCTTTGGAATCCTCTTCGCTCTTATTTTCTTCCCCATACATACTCTCATCTTCATCCCCATCTATCTCTTCTTCCTCCTTCAAAATTTTCTTTCCCAATGGCCTTTCCACTTTTTTAAGATTTCAGCACCTCATATATGAGAAGCATAAGCCCTTGGTGGGAAGCATGATCCCCCTTCAGATCTTTTCATAGGCTATATATAGTAGCATCTAACAAACTAAGTAGATAGTAAGGTAAACTGACTTTAACCTTATGCCTAAAATGGTTTAATAACATGAAATGGTGCCCATACACCCTAGTAAACCTACCATCCAGAGTGACATAATTGATAATCACATACAGGACATACCTCTGGGGTCTAGAAATGCACTTTAGATTGTGGTAGGAAGCATTAATCTTGACCAGTCTATTTTTTTCCTTCTCATTCTCTGGGAAAGTCTCCCAAGCTTTATCTGATATCAATCTATCTCTATAAAACTTGATAGCGTCTATACCCATTCCAGTAGCTTCAACAATGATCTCCTTCGTAACCTCCATATACTGATCTCCAACTAGAATCTTGCCCTATTTCCAAGTTTTCATGAAAATCCTAGTGATAGAAGGATTCCTACCATGGAGCCATTCCAGGAAAATAGCCAGCCCACCCTCTTTCACAATATTCCAAACTCTCTACTTTTTCTTCCAACTATTACAGTTAACAAGGTTCAACTCTTTTCTTGTTTCCACCCATTTTCTTACTCTGGTTGCAACAAATTTTACTGTTATGACTGAAGAAAATGCCAAAATGAATATTTTGCAATGCCAAAAGGACCCAGAAAGCATGCCAAATCCATCTTGAAATCATAAAAGGGTACTTACAGCTTCAAAGGTAATAATGAAACATCACCTCCATCTTAATGATTTTAAAACAACTTACCATTTTCAATAATTTTTTGACGGCTCCTCAATTGATCCATCTCAAGTAATAATTTTGCTTGAGATGGCACATCATTTCCATCATCCCACTGTGTCACCTCATCCCTCTGACACATATTATTCACTGCCCAGTCAGCAATGCCATTAACCTCATGGTAATTATGGGTAATAATACAATTTTCAAAAGAGTGCATTGGATTTTTGAATAATATTGTATATTGTCCATGAGGCAGGAGTGTCATTTTTTAAACATTTGACAATGTTGAGAGAATCCCCTTCTAACCAAACTTTGGTACTACCTTTTTCTTTAGCTAAAATAAGACTCTAAAGAGCCGCACAAGATTCTGCAAGATGATTTGTTTGATTACCAATAGGGATAGCTTTAATACATGTACAGACACCATTTTAATCTCTGATAACAATGCCACAACCTGCTACGCCCGGATTGCCCTTAGAGGCACCATCAAAATTGATTTTCTACCATCCCTTTGGGGGACAATCCCATCTAGCATCCTCTCTTTTGGTTTTGTTGTCCTTTTTTTTGGAATAGCCATTGATTTTCCAATTTTTGAATAGGGAAACATCGTTCTCCTGTAGAGGTTCTAACACTTTATCCTGTAACATAAGGTTCTCTTTTATGGCTCTCTTAATCTTAAAGAAAACCTCCTTTTCACTTGTAATCTTGTCTCTGAACACTATCATTTCTTTCTCTCCAGACCCCCTAGCTTACATGGGGTAGAACAAAATTCTAGATCTTAACAACTGTGTCATTCTTTGAAGGATAGATCTAAGATTTAAAAAGACTCCAGATTATCAGGAAAAACCCACTCAATATTAAGGATCTGGAAAAAAAGATCCCAAATTTTTCTGACAAATGGGCAGTGGATGAAGATATGTCCCACACTCTCCTCCTCTTGCTTGCAAAAATAGCGCCTGTTAACAATAGTCATACCTCTTTTTCTAAGATTGTCAATTGTCAAAATTTTATTTTGCATCATTAACCAGGAAAAAACATTAATTTTAGGAATGAGGTTTTTATCCCAGACTTTTTCCCAAAAAGGCTCAATATGGTCTTCATACTCCAATTTTTCCAGAGAAGAGATAGTTAAGTTACCATCATTACTCTGTTTCCAAACAATCCTATCCTCTTCCTCAATCAAGTTGATTGAGTTGAGAAGTTTGTTAAGATGACCCAGTCTTATATCAATGATAGATAAATCTTTCTAGTGATCCCTTTTCCAATAGTCTTCAACTTTCCTTCCAAAGGTACTTTTACACTAATTCTCAAAGATACCCCATTCAGGGCATTCCTTGAGGGGGGAATGAAGAATCCACTCATCATCCCAAAAAAGAACTTTGCTACCATTTCCCATTTTCCACTTAATTCCTTTTTTGATTTTGAATTTATTTTTCATTAAATTTTTCCATATGAAAGAACCAACCCTTTCCCTATCCTCATTCAAAAAGGCATCAAGATTAGGCTTGTCCTTATTATACTTGTTGTCCCATATAAGAGTCCATTCTCCTATAGAGTTATAGTATCTCCATATAAATTTCGTGAGAAGATTCTAATTCAAATTCTTAATTCTTCATAGCCCTAGGCCCCCTTTCTTGATCAGACAACAAACTTTATCCCAGGCTATAAGCGCTATCCTTTTTTTTTCCATCCCTATCCACAGAAATGTTTTTTGAATTTTTTCAATAGCTTCACCAAACTTTCTAGGGATTTTAAAAATGCTCAAAGCATAAAGAGGAAGACCTTGAAGGGTAGCTCTGAGAATCTAGATTTTACCTAATTGACTTAACAACATCTCTTTTCATCCCGCAAGTTTACTATGAAATTTGTCCACTAAGGAGCTCCAAAAAGTATTAGGGGGTTCTAAACAGAGAGGGAGACCAAGATAAGTACCAGGCATAGTTCCCATGTCACATCCTAGTATCTTATTGATTCTCATCTTTCTTCTATCAGGGACATTGAAAAGATACACCGAACTTTTACCCCAGTTTATAATCTTGCCAGAAGCTTTCCCATAATTATTCAAAGCTTTCTTAATATTACTAGCATTTTTAACCGAGGCTTGTCCCATAATAACCGAGTCATCTACAAACTACTGATGAGATAAAATTTGGTTCTCCAAGGAAGGTTGAAGCCCTTTAATGTCACCTTTCCTCACCTGGTTCTCCATGTACCTTCCCGTGCATTTGACCATGAGGATAAAGAGAATAGGGGACAGGGGATCCCCTTATCTTAGTCCCCTTGAAGATTTAAAGAATGAGGTAGGAGACCCATTAACCAAAACCAAAAAATTAGGAGAGGAAATAAGCTAGAATATGAGATCAATACATTTTCTATTAAATCCAAAATCCTTCAGGAATTGCATCAAAAAATCCCAATCCACTTTGTCATAGGCTTTAGACATATCCAGTTTAAAAAAAAGGCCCTCCTTCGTAGACATGGCAAGAGAATGAAAATTTTCATGAATAGTAATGATGGAGTCCATGATTTGTCTCCCTGGCACAAAACCATTTTGCTGCCATGAGATCAAAGAAGGGAGAATCACAAAAATTCTAGTAGTAAGAACCTTAGAAATAATTTTGTAAATAGAGTTGCACAAGCTAAAAGGTCTGAACTGATCCATCTTATCTACTCCTTGTTTCTTAGGGATAAGGGCTATAAAAGTACCATTCAACTCCTTCAGAATTTTTGTAGTTCTAAAACTCTCTTTCACCACATTGGTAACTTCCTTTTCAATAATATGCCAGTATATTGGAAGAAAAACATAGGAAAACCATCTGGCCCTGGTGATTTTTTTCCTTCAAAATAAAAGACAGCCTTTTTTATCTTAGAGTTAGAAGGGATAGCATTTAGCTCGGCATTCTGGTTCTTATTAAGAATATTAGGGATGCACTTCAGAAATTCATTTTGTTCCTCCTTGTCAAGCTCACTATCCTTTTGTAGCAAACTATGAAAGAATTTTTTCACCTCCGATCTAATTTCCTCTTCATTATCAGAAATAGTTCCACTAATGTTTAAGTTATAAATCCTATTAGCCATTCTATATTTTAGAGTTGTCATAAAGAAATAATTGGTATTTTTATCTCCCTCCTTCAAGAAAATCTTTCTTGATCTCTGTCTCCACAAAGCTTCTTCTTTTGCAATGATGTTATGCATCTCGACCAGCTTCTCACTCTCTTGATCTCTTGAAATATTGACATAACCATCTTTTTCGATGCTCTCCTGGATTTCCTTGATCTCTAAACTGACACTAGCCTTAGTAGTAAATATGTTTCCAAAAGTCTCTTTGTTCCACGCTTTGATATTATCCTTGACATTTTTTAGTTTTTTAGCAAGGATAAACATAGCAGTTCCCTTTATATTAATTTCCACCGCTCCTCAATCCTTTTTTCAAGTTGTGGATGCAGAGTCCACATTTTCTCAAATTTGAAAGGAAAGTTTCTTTTCATATCAATTGGGTCAGCCAAAAAGGTAATGGGATTGTGATCCGATCCAACACTAATGTGGGCTGATAAAGAGAAGTAATAATTAGTGAACCAATCATTAGTTATAAGAGCTTTGTCCAGCCTAACTTGAATGAGGTCCTTACCATTTATTCTATTAGTCCAAGTATATTCAATTCTCTGTAACTCAACATCATGGAGATAATGACAGTCATTAAAATTCATAAGATCTATCCTACTGTCTAGATTAGAATGGCTGCCTCTAGTTTTTTCCTTTTCTCTTAGAGGAGTATTGAAATCTCTGATAACAATCCATTCTTCATTTTTGAAGGAATTTCTCAAAGAAGACAACTTCTTCCAAAAGGCTTCTCTGCCTTTTTTGGTATTGGGGGCATAAATATTAGTCAAAACCCATGAAGTATTATCATTCATATGCCTAAACCTAATAGAAGCCACATTATCCCCTTGATATATAATGTCCCCTTTTATAATATCTCCATTCCTTATGGTCACAATGCCCCTAGAAGCACCATTGGAGTCACCCCCACAAGTTATTCCATTTTTAAAAAATCTTATTTGTTCAACTTTATCCTTAAGCATTTTAGTTTCTTGAATCAAAAAAATATCTGATCTATTATCCCTAATCATATTCCTAACAATGTCATGCTTATGGGGATTATTTAGCCCCCTAATATTCCAAGATATTATCTTCATGATTTAACAAAGGATCCTACCTCCAAAATCCGTTTGCTTCCATTGGCAATGTTCTTTTTGGCCTCTTTAATTCTCACCTTCTGGTTTGATGGTCTACCTAGAGAAGAAATATTAGCTCCCACATCTCCATTCCCACTACTTCTTGTTGCTACCTTTCTACTTGGTAATTCTTTGTCCTTCTTTCCTTTTTTTTCTCTCCTTGATTTTCTTTCTCATCTTCCATTTTACTCTGTTCCCCCGCTAGGATTTGGCTTATTTCTGTGGAGCCCCCCCAGTTTGGTATTTCATTTTTGTGACTTCTTCCCCCTTTAGGAGTCATTTCCAATTGATTAAGGGTATCTAGAATCACCACCACATCCTTTTGTTTCAGCTACTCTGTTGCTTTCACTTCCTAAATATCAGTCTCTGGGCTTATTCCCTGTTGTTTATCCTTTTTCTCCCCATTAAGATCTTCCATTTGTTCAACTTCTATGTCCACTATTACTAAATCCATAATCTCCCCTTCTTCCACTTGGACTTCTTCTATTTCCTGATTCTATCCTTCAATTTCATTTTTCTCAGGACCCTTATTGTTTGTAAGAGTAACTGCAGTAGGGTTAGCTATCACAATATCTCCCATTCGAGCACTCTTAAACTTTCTATCTTGTCCCTTTTGCTCCTTTTTTAGTCTTTCCCTATTTATCTCTCTTCCAGCTTTGATATTCCTCCCTATAGGGATCCATTTCTTGTTACTTTTATGGATGACTTTTGTCGGACACTTCTTTGCCCAATGTCTAGCCTTCTTGCTGTGAAAACATGCAAAAGGGATTATTTCATATTCAATAGCTTTCTCCCATGATCCCAATTTAGAGTTTAGATTTATTTTCTTTGGCATATCCATATTCTGAGTAATGCCGACATAGATCCTAGCATAGGTGAGTCTTCACCTAGAAGTAGTTACATTATCTATCGAGAGAAGTTCTCCAAATGAGTTACCTATCCCTGCAAATATATCCTCTAGCCAATATTTGAGAGGAAAACCATGGAGCTTGATTCAAACAGGGACTTGACTGACCTCTTCATCCTTGAAGACTAGATTGGGGTGCCATTTCTGGAGAATCAGAGTATTTTTCCCTATCATCCAAGGCCCATTGCATAATACATTCATTTTATCTTCCTCACAAGAGAAAAAAAAGACATACAACCCTTTGCCATGGAAACCACATCTAGCTTCCCTTTCATACCCCATCTTTGGGATATGAAGGCCCTAACCACTTCAATATTTGGTCTAACCCCTATAAATCTTCCAACCAGGGAGTTATTCATTCTAGCTATAGAATGGTCAATAACCTAGTCTGGAATATCTATGGAAAATCTTCCTAGAGAAGGTCTTGAAATATCCTTAACAGGTAGTAAACAAGATTTACTTGAAGGCTTGACTCCAAAAAGGGACGCCCATTTCTTGTTCGTATTTTGTATTCCATCAATCTTGGGTCCCCTGCTCGGGTCCCCAAGCACTAGACTAGCATTGAGATCCTTCCCTTTGTTCTCATTGTCCTTCCCATTGTCTTGCTTGCTGTTCTCAGAAGGACCTGCATCCTTCGAGCCAATCCCGCCCAAATTCAAACTTGAATTTGGTAGATCCCACACTCCTTCCTCCCGTGCTTCACTCTCACTCGCCATTTTTCATCCAACACAGTAGATTAGCTCCACTCCACTCCTTCCTGGCAAAATACGAATAATCCATTTCACATGTTTACATGGGCTAAGGGTCACTTTATGTAATGGGAGGCTATATAATGCCTTATTGGAAAAATTGGTCTAAAAGGTCAATTTGGGGGTTCATGGATTAAAAGGTGTTAAATATTGATGTAATGCTCACATATGGTTTAACAAGGTCATTTTGATCTTAAAATGATATAGTAGAAATCAAAAAGGTAATAGTTGCAACAAAGATACAAGAATAATGTAAAATTGTCAAAAGTTAATAATCTGGCCTAAAGGGTTAAAGTCATGAGTTAAAGGGGTAGAATAGTATTTTTGATATGTTTAAGGTCATTAAAAGACCATTATAATCAATCTTGGGTCTAGAAAGTGTTAGTTTTCAAAGTTGACAACTTGTTGTCAACATAACAACATTTTGTGTTTGCAAAATTGCAATAAAAGTTGCAACAGTCAGTTGTAACTGTCTTGGGTCATTGTTTGATTAGTTTTGAGGAGTTATTGTTAGGGAAAAAATATATAGTCCAGCATGGATACATGATGAAGCAGGTCATTTTGGGTGGAGAATGAATGTAGTGAAGTTTTGAATCAATAAAAGAACAAATTCTACGCAACTGTTTTGTTTTCTGGCATGTGGAACAATTTGGACTTTCTTGTATTTGCCAAGCATTAAAGACCATCATCTTTAATGGATTTTGAAAATAACATATTATTCTATTTTATGAATAGAATAATACGTTGTATAATTATCTAACCACACTAAGTTACCACCATACAAATTATTAAGATATGATATTTTGAAAACAACGTATTATTCTATTTTATGAATATTTATAAAACATTACCTCAGGTGTTCGAGCTACCCATCTACGTCTACTAGAAAAATAATTCCTTGGTGTTCTCATATCACCAAATGCACCTTGAAATTCATATTATTCATGTATCAATTTAAATTCTTCTATACATAAAAATTTATATACTTTTAATGGATTTAGGTAATTAATTAAAATAACATGTCAAAACACAAATTTAAACAAACCCATGTCAGCTCTCTACCATACACCATTGTCAGTAGGTCATATGTGAGGGCCATATCCTTAGTAGTGGATGCCTAACATATTATACTAAAATGTACACATGAATGGGATGTCAAACCATCCACACTCGCTTGACTATCTACCCCATCAAATATACCATTACAACTAATGCATATATGCTCAATGGACTGAGTTGACCCTACAACTGTATCTGATGATAATGGAGCTAGCATAAGATGAGATGATCCTAATGGTGCATATGATGGCAATGGAGCTAGAGTGGGATGGGATGATCCTAATGGCCCATCTGATGAAGATGGAGGTGACACATGCACTGATCCATCCTCTCCTCCAACTAACTGAGTGACATGCTAGATAATAACATTAGTCAATGATGCAGCTACATGAAGAGTCTCTATATCCATAGACTCCTTCGCCACTACTAGGACCACAACATGAATGAGGGGTTTTCTTGTAGTATGCCTCCTCTCTTGTGGTCAGGTAATCTTGCATGCCCCAAGTCTATCCTGCACAGAGCCTCTCCCTCTACCTTGGAACTCATGAAAGTCAAAGTAATTTGGCTTCTCGTCAAGGATAAGCTCATAGTATAGCTTCCTCAAAAAATATAAAGGCACCTCATTATTATTACAAGGTGGTTGGTCAAATACCATGTACCACCTATCCCAAAAATCTGATTTCATCCCCCTATGAGCACACCAATGTATAGGAAACCATTTTATATTATCTTCTAGGGAGGTGCTAGTATTGGGATCAGTAAAAAGGGCACATATGTCACATTTATTTATGGCCTTTCTTTTCACATCCTCATATGATAAACCATCAAAATAATATGTATGACATATATCCCTCTATGAACCTCATTTTGTCACCTCTTGATACACCTCATTTACACTATTAGACATTTGTTCTAATGTAGTGGTGAGGGTAGAGTGATGCTGAAGACTAGAAGCCTTCAACCTATTGACTAATATATTAATTTGTGTACTATTTTAGTTAAGGCGTTGCACGAGGTCCTCTTGTGTTGCATTTATATGACCTAATGGCACATGTGGAGGGTCTATGGGTGGCGATGGTTGTGAGGGATGAGAATTTTGAGGAGGGTTTATGGGTGGCAATGCTGGTAGAGGAGGATTTTGAGGAGGGTTTATAGGTGCCAATGGTTGTTGAGCAGGATTTTGAGGGTTTTTCAACTGATGTGCTTCTATAGGGGGTGATCTTTCATTTCCTTTTCATCTTCTTGGGTTTTTTGGTGAATATGATATGAAATTAAAAAAATAAAATAAAAAATCAATATCCTAACCTAATTTGATTACAAATGAAAAATAAAATAAAACATACCTTTATTACGGGGCGCCATTGCTTGAAAATGTCAAAATTGTAGAAGAAATGTTGTTTTCTTCAGAGCACAATTGGGTTTTACTTCTTTTTTTCCTCCACTCTGCTGCTCCATGGTTTAGGCATTAGAAATGGCCTAAGCCATGATCTTTCAAAAATATATTATGTTTCTAATAACCCGATCGGGTTCTGAGAAATTGTTAGAGTAATAAAGTGATTCCACTTATTAATTAAATCATATTCATTTAACTATTAAGTCACTTATTATCTCTATTTTACTTAAGCTAAACTTTAGGCATATAATAATTAATTATTTTATTAATTATTATTATGCAACCTATATATTTCCCCTTTAGGGTTTCGATCACCTTCATAAGGTTTGATCTCTTTGTACTTTGTATTCCCTCTCTGAATGAATATTTTGTCTTTCAGAACTTTTTTGTGTCCAAGCTTTGCTTTTGTAATAGGTTATATTGCAAGTAGATGATCTTGGCTTATGAATTCTAACATGGTATCAGAGCCTTGTTGTTTCTGCCCATTCTTGATTTTTTGAAATTTTTGGAGCTCCAAGGGTTTCAAGTTTTTTCTCTGAGATATTAGTGGATTTTTGGAGGATTTTTTTTTGGATCACTTTGGGCAAAAACTGACATCTGGGTTGCATCCTAAATGCCCCAAAACCCCTATTTTCATATAAGGCATGTCTTATTTTGATAAATTTGAAATTTGGGCCCTATTTTTGCATGCACTTCCCTTGGTACATTTACGAGGCAAAAATCCACCTTAGTTTTGACATTGCCTCAATTTTCATGTTGCCTCGATTTTGACACTACCTCAAAATCCATGCTCGACATTGCATGGAGGAGAGAAAAATGTTTTTTTTTTCTATTTTTTGTCATCTTGCACAGTTTTTTGCCGGTCAAAGTTGGGGTTCCATTTTTCACTATGGTCGCTCTATCTTTCTTCTCTGGACTCTAATTTTTGACTTCCGCATGGCATCAAAAAGCTGATTTTGTTCTCCTTCTTGTATGGGTCTCATTACCAGAATTTGCTTCAAGTATATTTTATTCAGTTTTTTTTCTTTGTAGCATTTTTGTGGATATTTTGGATGTTTTAGGTCCTGGGATCATTTTCTGTGCATGGGATGACTCCTTGTTAGCTGTTACATATGTTTCTTTAGATTTTATTCATTCCGGGATATTGTAGACATATTTTTTTGTAGAATTGTTTTTTGGCAAACACATTGAGATAAAGTGTCATTTGGTGCATGTTTGGGTTCCTGCACATTTTTGTGCTTGATTGTACTCGCACTATACTATAAAGTGCCATGGGGGGTTTGATGTTTTGCCTTGTTTTCCATCTACCTTTGTCAAGTGAGTGTTCCTTCCATGACATTAGACTCATTATGTGTGTCTAGTGAGTGTTCCTTCAATGACACCATCCTTTATTTATGCTTGTATGTTCTTCATCATGCAGTGTTTCTTGGCAGTCTGATTCAGTGCACCTGTCATGCCTCTCCCTGCTCAACATTATGGGGGTATCTCCTGTTGGTTCTAGTGCTTCCTTGGTTTGATAGAGTGATCTATGTATTCAGTATTTTTTCCTATGTACTAGGCAGATGCAGTGGCTGGTACCTATACATTTTGATGTGATGGATCATCTACCATATGGACACTCTTCTTTCATTCCTATTTTGGAGGCATTCTTCCATCTTTGATTGATAATATCTTCAAGCTTTGTTTACAATCTTATCTACCTGATCATGTTCTATTACAGTGGAGGTTCCAGTAGTTATTTTTTGATAGTGTTTGCAGCTTCATGCTTCAGAGGTGTTCTACATGTTCCTTCTCTATTTCTATTTTCTGGGACATTCTCTAGTTTGTGATGACATTAATTTTCCATCAGTATGAAAACAACACTTTTAGTAAGCATACACCTAAAGACAGGACAAAGAGAAAACCAAAAAATAGATATAAAGAGATCACCAAAAATGGCTAAGTACAAAGAGAAGCGACGACACAACTTTGCGTGTACACCGAAAATGCAAATTCAGAAGGATAAAGAGGAACTTGACATAGGAACCCGACATGTAGGACATAGTGCAAATTGACATACAGTTAAAGAGAAAACCGAGAGAAAAAAAAAAAAGATAGTCAACTAATTTCACAGCATAACCGACCGTCAGAAACTGAGAGTCAGTTGCAGCCCGCAAAAAGTGGATCTGACTTCCATGTCAGATAAAACAGTCTTATTCTATTTATAGAATCTTGATTTGTTTTTAAAACCATTTCTTTAGGGACAAGAAACATGAATGTAAGTGCTTTAATCAGTCTAACTGATTTAAAACACATAGACTAGGATATCAAGGTATAAGTTGTAAACCTGATCTTAGAGTTAACATTGTTTTTCGTGAAACTTGATGATGTCAATCCATCTTATAAATAGATGATGCAATCATTCACTATACAAGGATGTGAATATATAAGAGAGGATGACTGAAGCCTATGATCACATCTATGGATTAGATTGAAAGTTTCAAGAACCAGAACAATAAAAGGTGAATTTGGTTGGCAAGAACCAAGAACACAGGCTATCGAGAATTAGAGGAATTACTAAATCACATTAGGTGATAATATTATTCACGTAAACTTAAATGGATCTGTATCAGCAATAGGATATTGCATTTACCAGGTCAAATTGTAATTTTCTATCATTCTAACAAGTGGAGCAAAGTGTAAAAATCCTTTCAAGGAAGGTGGATTTAACAGTCCAACTACAAATATCTTAACTGAGTGCACACTCAACAGTGTTGCAAAATCTCTTAACCAAGTAGACTTTAATAGGTCTCCACATATACTCTTAACCAGGTAGACCATCAGAAGTGATCAAATTGTAAGCCTTAACCGGACCCTTCCAATCAGTAGATAGTGAAGATTTTGTGGGTGCCATCCCCACTGTAGTTTTTACTTCCTAACATGACTTTTTTATGATATCATATCTTGTGTTATGTGTCAATTACTTTCATGAATGTTATTATGAATGTTCATATGTATGTTAAGTTTATGAATTGATATAAGTTGCATCAAGATAGTATAGATCAAATGAATGGATATACAATTGATTACACAAAGGTTAATTGATTAAGGGATATAAAAGTTTTAGAGGTATTGATTCACCCCTACCCTCTCAATACACACTTCCCATTAATTCCAACAATTGGTATAAGAGATAAGTCTCTTCTTTGGATAAGCTTAAAGGGTTAAGAGAAAATATCATACAATGGAGAAGTATAGACTCGACAAGAATATTGAAGATAAGAAGTTACAAATTCAGATGTTCTATGAATAGTATAAAGAAGCTAGAATCAACATGAGAGAACTGTTAAATGAGAGAAAGATTATAGCATCTTCTTGTAATGAGATAGATTATCATGAGGAAGAGATACCAGATTTCTTTGAGTCTTCAGGATCAACTACAAGTAAAGCATCAGATACATCAGAAGAAAGCATCACAAGCCTAACTGAAATCAATCAACATCTAGCTGGACAAGTTAAATCACTACAAATCGGTCAAGAGATAGATGGTAAGAATGATTGATGTCATGAAAAATGCTAGACAAGCTGAGCAAGAAAGAACACTAGATATTGATGATAGAAGAATTATTACAGAAAAGCTACAAGAAAAAGAGTCTAAAATACAAAGACTTACAAAGAATCACCATGTGATTACAAATCATATTATTCTTATGATTTGAGCGGAAAACAAAATAAATGTTGAACTCGTTGAAAGACTAGAAGCTATCGGTGAGCTAAGGGATGAGAATGAAAAGTTGAAACATGAAATAAGAATTCAGCAACAACATAATGAAATTATCAAGAAAGATAAAGAAAGCAATAAAAGAATGGATGATTTTCTTGAAGGACAACAAAGAGTCAACAACAACACCGGTCTAGGTTTTACCAAGAATGGATAATTATCAAATCAAACAGATCCAAAGAATGTCTATACAAATTCAAGACCAAGAAAGATTACATGCAATCAATTTGGAAAGCAAGGCCATACATCAAATGTATGCAGAGGAAAAATGGAAGGTATTTCTAAATCTACATGTGCATTCTCCTAATTTTGTTATAAATGTAACAAGAAAGGAAATAAAGCATATGAATGTAATTCTGAGATGAAACAACCAAAGAAAGAAAGCTACATGGACAAATATTGTCCTACTTGCAAAATGAATGAGCACACAACTCTTGAATGGTGGAAAAAGAAAAGGCAAGCATGCAAGCCAAAAGGTCAAGAAACTCCCTATCTACCAAAAAGAGTCAGTAACCAGTATGTATGAGATTACAACACTCAGAAAAATTGTATAGCATGTGGAAGATTTGGTCACATTGCTTCAAACTGTATGAGATAGTGGATTAAAAATTCTAGAGGCTGGACTAACCCCAGAAGGACATGCTTACACTATCATAAAGTAGGTCATCTTAAGAAATACTGTAGAGACTGAATGACAGAAACTAGCACATATCCCAATGGAAATACCTTTGAAGACATCCAGAGAGAAATGTTATGTATGTGGAGCCTAATCAGACTCAGTTTCTTTCGACGCGGTTTCCCCCCCCAGACATATCTATTTGGGCCACATGCTCGGGGTCCTAGGGCAGCACCATTGTAAAGGGTCGACCATTGATTTTCTATTAGTTAGAGTATTTTTTTCCCTAATTAGGTTAGGTCAAATATGCTTGTGAAAAGGGCTTAGGGTTTTCGAGATTTCATTGTATGAGGGATTTTTTGTAGCTTCTTGTGACGGTATTGAGTTACAGGTTTCAGATTGTAATCGCTGGATAATAATAAAAATATTGGACTCACTGTTGGTGGACATAGCCCAGGGATTGGGTGAACCATGTTAAATCTCTGTGTCATTTGTGTTCTCTTCCATGTTAATATTTGCATTATTCTGCTTATTATTCTAACAAGAAAGAGACAAAATGTGGAGAAGAGCTTCAAACAATGATGAAGCTGGACTGAGAAATAGAAATGGTGATACCCCATCCAATGGATTTGATGACATCACCACTCCCACCTAAGCAAAACAAGTAAGTATGGAACTGCATTACCCCAAGTTATTATTTTACATTAGTTCCATAATATGTTGACAAAATGCCAAATTTGTATAAGTAAAGATGCATCATAGTATTACTTGTTAAAATCTGTGATAACTATGCTATTTGGTATACATATCAAAATCCATCGATATACACTCAAAGCTGAGACTACCTACACTTACCAAGAAGTGTTAGCTAAAGAAAGCAAAGTTGCTAGTGTAAACTGAGCCTCGTCGGTAACCAAGCAAAGTGAACAAGTTGTTTACAACACCAAAACCCGTCGGTAAAAGAAAGAGGTATAACCACCACCCTGAAATGTTATGTTATCACTGAAGGGAAGTTGAAGTCTTAACCGATGAACTCCATCTTCACACACCGAGGAGTTGGTAAGAATTAATGATACACTTTTTAGGTCAAAAGACTATAAAAGGGTGACAGAACTGACTCATTGTTCACCACGACCAGAGAAGGGTGATGAAGAGTAAATTTTTAGTAGAAAGCAATAGGATCACAAATAGACCACAAATTGACCACCAGAACTCCATGCAGATCATAAATAATTACATGTGTATACAGTAAGTTATACAACAACCGACAATTCTATTTTGTGTATTTCACAAAAAGCCCTAAATCTGAAAATGGCTACAACTTCAAGAACTCTGAAATCAAAGAACACCAAGAAGGATAAATTTAAGCTCATCAAGAATTTGGTGTGTGAGAAACCACACTACAAGATTCACCCTAAGGTTGCCTCACAACCCAATGATGTTGGAGCATTCTCGCAAATACAAACTAGGGTTTTGCTCATCGAGGACATTCGAGCATTTATACACTGCAAGATTGCAGAAATGGGCGATTTAGAAGAAGTAAATCAAGATGAAGATGTCAATGTTACTAAGGACACAACCAATGAGCAGGACATAAGAGTTAATACTGCACAAGTGAAAATACTAGGAAACATGCCAATATTGATACAAGCTATCAATATTCTACAAGAAAAAGACAAGTCACCTGAAAGAGATACTCCCGAGGATGCATGGGAAGAGGAAAAGAAAGACAACACCAATGATCAAAAAGAGATAAGAGACACTCACATAGTAACCGATACTGATAGGGTTATAGGAGGAGATACAAAGCAAGTAGATAGAGACACAATAGAGAAGGATGCACAAGAAAAGACAAATGAAGTACATAAGGACACCAATGAAAGAGATAAACCTAAAGATGGCACTCTTGAGGAAAAGGAAAAAGTTGATACCGACAATGTGAAGGTTAATGTGGAGACATCTCCAAACACCTGACAAGCTGAAACCTATACAAAGAAGAAAAATGAAACACAACAGGTAACTTCATCAAGCACAACAGACAAGGCTGAGAAATTAGCAATGGTATTGCATTCAAGTGCAACACAAAAGAAGAAGAAGAAATCCAAATAGAATAAGTTGGAGGTCACTTTGGATGAAATCATTGAGATACCAAAATGTGACCCAACTACACTTTATTATGAAGCATTGAAAGAATAAGGTGAAATATTCCAAAGGAAGGCATTACATGAGAAGCTGGAGAAACAACACCGAGCCTTAATGGTATTGGAAACAACTAGGGACATATTGCATCAAATTGTACCAGATGTTGATATTGATCAAAATAAGCCAATTCTTGATCAATTAGCCACTCTCACTGAAGAAATTACAACACAAAATATGAATGCACAGAAGGAAATTGAAGAGAGATTAGAGAACAAGTACCAATATAAACTTATTGAGAACGTCAGCCAAGAAGTGGCAGTTAACAAGGTAAAGCTTTCAGAATTCATTATTGAATTAGATTTGATTATAGCTGAAGCTATTTCCTTGATTCAACAACTAAGCACATTGGAAAAGTTCACTAAAGAGAATAGTGACAACATAGAAAAGTTAGATATAGAACTAGCTAACAGTGATCAAAGCTTAACCACAGATGGAGATAATGCACTAATGCTGCATTATGACAAAATCATTGAGATAAAAACATTAAGATAGGAACTATGGGAAGCAGAGACATACTTTAGGAATGAAGTTACCAAGCTCCAAGCTCAACTTCTACCAAATCTAACACTGCTTCAACAACACATCAGTTTGGCAAGACAACTGATAGCAACCCCAGAGATGTTTGTAGCAGAAAAAATCTATGATATGCACTCCAAGATTACACTTGAGCACATGGCTCTAGAGAACTTGAAGGAACAATGGGAGAAAATGATGGAAGACATGAAGTCTTCACACTCCCACATTTTTGATAAACTATAAGGTATAGACCTTTTCCCTTAATATCAAAAAAGGAGGAAAATGATATCTATTCATATGGGAAAATGATATGTATATGATATGTACATATAGGAAGGTAGTATATAGTACTATACTGGCATATACATAGGGGGAGTCATGAAATGACTAAGAATTATATATGTTGTATATACTTAACATTTTGTTAGTATTTTGCACATATCAGTTTTTGATACTAATGCCAAAGGGGGAGATTGATGACATTAATTTTCCATTAGTATGCAAACAACACTTTTGGTAATCATACACTGAGAGATAGGACAAAGAGAAAATATAAAATCAGATATAAAGAGATCACTAAAAATGGCTAAGTACAAAGAGAACCAATGACACAACTTTGTGTGTACACCAAAAATACAAAGTCAAAAGAATAAAGAGGAACCTGACAGAGGAACCCCAACATGCAAGAAATGGTGCAAACTAAGAGATAGTTAAAGAGAAAACTGAGAGAACAAAACTGAAAGACAATCAACTGATTTTAGAGCATAACCGACCATCAAAAACTGAGAGTCAGTTGCAGCCCGTAAAAAGTGGATCTGACTTCCACGTCAGATAAAATAGTCTTATTCTATTTATAGAATCTTGATTTGTTTTTAAAACCATTTCTTTAGGGAAAAGAAACATGAATTTAAGTACTTTAATTAGTCTAACTGATTTAAAACACATAGACTAGGAGATCAAGGTATAAGTTGTAAACCTGATCTTAGAGTTAACATTGTTTTTGTGAAACTTGATGATGTCAATCCACCTTATAAATAGATGATGAAATCATTCATTATACAAGGATGTGAATATAGAAGAGAGGATGAATGAAGCCTATGAGCACATCTATGTATCTGATTGAAAGTTTCAAGAACCAGAACAACAAAAGGTGAATTTGGTTGGCAAGAACCAAGAAAAGAGGCTACCGAGAATTAGAGGTATTACTCAATCACATTATGTGATAATCTTATTCATGTAAAATTAAATGGATTTGTATCAGCAATAGGAGATTGCATTTACTAGGTCAAATTGTAATTTTATATCATTCTAACGAGTGGAGCAAAGTTTAAAAATCCTTTCAAGGAAGGTGGATTTAACAATCCAACTACAAATCTCTTATCTGAGTGCCCACTCAACAGTGTTGCAAAATATCTTAACCGAGTAGAATTTAATAGGTCTCCACAGATACTCTTAATTAGGTAGATCATCAGAAGTGATCAAATTGTAAGCCTTAACTGACCCCTTCCAATCTATAGATAGTGAAGATTTTGTGGGTTCCATCCCCATCGCAATTTTTACTTGCTAACATGATTTTTATGTGATATCATATCTTGTGTTATGTGTCAATTAATTTCATGAATTTTTCTATGAATTTTCACATGTATGTTAAGTTTATGAATTAATATAGCTCACATCAAGATAGTACAGATCAAATGAATGGATATACAATTAATTACACAAAATTTAATTGATTAAAGGATACCAAAATTGTAGAGGTCCTGATTCATCCCTCCCCTCTCAGTACACACTTCCCATTAATTCCAACAGTTTGGAGGCTTCTTCAGTCCTTCAATAGGCTTGATATATTTTTGGAGAGGGGTTTTTCCCACTAGGTTTTCTCTTTTTCTCCTCTTTACAGATATTTTTGTACTTGGGTACCTGATCAGGCCTTGTTGTCGGGTCCCATTTTCTTGCTTTTAGTGGCTATTTCTAGGTTTTTAGCTTTCCCCAAGTTTATATTAAGGGGGGGTGTTAGAGAAATAAAGTGATTCCACTTATTAATTAAATCACATTGATTTAATTATTAAGTCAATTATTATCTCTATTTCACTTAAGCTAAACTTTAGGCATAACATAATTAATTCTTTTATTGATTATTATTATGCAACCTAGATATTTCCCCTTTAGGGTTTCAATCACCTTCGTAAGGTTTGATCTCTTTGTATTTTTTATTCCCTCTCTGAACGAATGGTTATTTTGCATGGAGATGATCTTGGCTTATGAATTCTTTGAATTCTAGCAGAAGTTTCTCAGAACCCGATCAGTTTTTGAGATAGATTGAGTTTTTTATAATATTTTCTAGGCTTGATTACCAAGCCTAGAACAATTTTGAATTTTCAATAACCGGATAGGGTTATATAAAATTTGATTTTTTTTAAAGATGTGTCCACTTTTTTTTACTTGCAACTTGGTGCACATACCATTGTTGTTTACATGTACAAATAATATTGCAGAGTATGAGTCTTTGTTAATAGGATTAAGGTTATCCTGAAGACATAAAATAAGAAATCTCAGAGTAATTGGAGACTCTAAATTAGTAACATCTCAAATAAGATCCAAGTGTGCTTCAAAGAACCAAAGAATAAAGAAATATAGAAATATTGTTTGGGATGAGTTGGAAATTTTTTATGCATTTGGTATTGAGTGGATGGATAGAAGTCAGAACAAAATGGCAGACTTACTGGCCAATATTTCTTTGAGGCTAGAAGATATCACATTTGCAGGAATATCTAAAATAGAGGTATAATCTAGGCCTCCCATACCAAACAATGTTGAAATTTGGTAGGATTTGAAGATGATTTGGATATCTTGAGAATTTTATATTTTGAAGCAAACTTTGGAAACAATGAGATGGATTTCAGTGGATGTATGGAAACCTTGGGTGGTAAGGATACTATTTTTGGGATGAAATTCCTACAATTGAAATCAAATGGAGTTCCAAAGAGATTAGTTTGTCTTGAGAAAGTATGTGATTATAAGGACAAGCCCTTATCCCAAAAGATTGTAAACAAACTAGAAGATTTGGAGGAGGTAAACTTAGGGACACTTGAAGCTCCTAAAAAGGTATATATTGGTAAGAAGTTGTCCCCTAAACTTAAAAAATTGTTATTTGATCTTCTCAGACAGTATAATCATGTTTTTAAATGGTCTTATGATGATATGGAAGCTTATAGAGAAGATCTCTTTCAACATGAGATTCCTTTGAAAGAAGGCACAAAGCCTTTGAGATAGAAGTTGAGACCTGTTAATCCCACCCTGGCAACAAAAATGTAAGAAGAATTGAAAAATATGAGAGATGTTGGGATTATAAAACCTATCAGACATTCTACATGGGTTTCAAACTTGGTTCCAGTGAGGAAGAAGAATGGAGACATAAGACTCTGTGTAGATTTTAGAAATTTGATCATTAATTAATTGAAGGATAACTATGGCTTGACGAATATGGAAGTCATGTTACACAGAGTCACTGGATCTGAGTTAATGTCAATGTTAGATGGATTTTCCAAATATAATCAAGTTATTTTCAAGGAATTAGACCAATTCAAGACTGCATTAACCACACCTTAGGGTACCTATGTATATGTTAGAATGCCTTTTGGCTTGACAAATGCTGGGGAAACTTTTCAGAGAGCCATGGATGTGGCATTTGCAAGTTTTATTAATAATTTTTGAGTAATCAATCAAGATAATATTACAACCTATTTAGCAAAGGAAGATAGACACTGTAGTCATCTTGAGAAAAAAATTGTGAAAGATTTGGAATATGGGGTTTCTTTCAATCCAAAGAAGTGTGTTTTTTGGGTGACAAAGGGGAAGCTCCTAGGACATATTATGTCTATGGATGGAGTAAGGATTGATCCATATAATTTTAGAGGCATTTAGTCCTTCTTTGGACATGTAAATTTCTTAAGAAGATTTGTTACAAATTTTTGAGAAATTAGTACCTCTATCTCTAAAATGATGAAGAAAGGAGCTAAGGTGGAATGGAATGAAGAAGCATCTAAGGCCTTATAAGGTATTAATTTTTTTTTATCAAAGATGCTCCTATTTTGAGAACACCTAAATATGACAAGCCTATATAGATCTTCTCCTTTGCTTCATACAATACTGTTGTTGTAGTATTATTACAAAACAATTCAGATGTTTTGAACAACCCATATCCTTTTTCAGTAAGTCTTTGCAAGCAAAAGAATTGAAATATCATATCATGGAAAAATAGGAATATGCTTTGGTCAAGGTTGCTAAAGCTTTTAGATGTTACTTGGTAGGAGTGTCCATTGTTTCTTATGTGCCTAATGTTGTTGTGAAGGACATTGTTGTCCAACAGGAAGTTTCAGGAAGGAGGTGTAGATGGATAAACAGAGTCCAAGAGTTTAATATTGATATTCAAATCACAAGTTTGGTCAAAGGCCTAGGACTTGCAAAGCTTATGGCTTAGAGTAATTTGGATGCTAATCATGTAAACATGTTAGAAGAAGAGAAAAAGGCCTTATATTTTTTATATGGATTGTTGTGATTGGTACAAGGACATCATTGGATTTCTACTAAAAATGATATTACCTCCTGAAATGGATGAAAATAGGAAGAGAAAAGTTAATCTGCATGCCATTAAGTATGCAATAATACAAGGCCAATTTTGGTGGAGGAGCAATGAGGGACTATTGCTCAAATGTGTAGACTATGACAGATCCAAGAGCTTGTTGGAACAAATGCATAATGGTGCATGTGGGGCCCATTACATGGCCAAGACTATTGTACATAAAATTATGAGGTTTATTTTTTGGTGGCCTACCATTTTCAAGGATGCCCACAGTTATGTCAAAAAATGTGATGCTTGCTAGAGATTTTTAGGTAAGCTTAAGTTTAATGGAAGTTTATCTTGGAGGTCTGTCACAGTTGAGGCACCTTTTCAAAAATGGGGAATGGATTTTATTGGAGATATTCCTAACAAGTTTAGTGGGGGTCATTTATATATTCTAGTGGTAACTGATTATTTTACCAAGTGGGTTGAAGAAATTCCCACCAAAATAGCCACTAGTAAAGTTGTGACTGACTTTATGTTGCAGAATATCCTCACTAGGTTTGGTTGTCCATAAATTGTTATGGTAGATAATGCAATATGTTCCAGATCTGAATAATTTAATGATTTCTACCAACTATATGGGATCCATATTTCTTATTCTTCTCCATATCACCCATTGGGGAATGATCAAGTTGAATCCAGTAATAAGAGCTTGACAAAGATTTTGAAAAGAGTTTTAGATAATAACAAAAGGGCCTAGGATTCATAATTGCAACAAGCACTCTGGACTGATAGAGTAATAGTGAAAAAGGCCATTGGTTGTGCGCCCTTTGATTTAGTATATGGTATACATGCTAGGTTGTCACAAAATAACCTATTGCAAATGTACAAGTTAATGCAAAAATATGATGAGGAACTGGATGATGAGATGAAGTTAAATCGATCAAATTTCCACAATCCATTGAATTAGAGCTGAGTTTCTAGTTTTTGATTGTGTGTATTTTTAAGCATCAACATTTTGGATCACACTCCATTAGAGCTGAGTTTCTGGTTTTTGATTGTGTGTATTTTTAAGAATCAACATTTTGAATCACACTCCCAATTAGAGCTGAGTTTCTGGTTTTTGATTGTGTGTATTTTTAAGCATCAACGTTTCAGGAGTGTGATCCGAAATGTTGATGAGATGAAGATCAGAATGGATGATTTGATACAATTGGATGAATCAAGAAGGGAAGAACATGATAGAAATTTCAGGTTGTAGTTTCAATGTAAGGATCTGTATGACAAAAGAACCATTGTAAGAAGTTTTAAAACTGATGATTTGGTTTTGATGTGGAATGCCAAATTGGAAGATAAAGGAAAACATAGTAAGTTTGATCCTATCTGGTTGGGACCATATATCATTGACAATAAGTGGGGTTTTGATTCTTACATTTTAAAATATTTAACTAGAAATATTATGGAATTGTCAGTTCATGGATAGTTCC
Source organism: Thuja plicata (assembly GCA_018584345.1). NCBI lineage: Eukaryota > Viridiplantae > Streptophyta > Pinopsida > Cupressales > Cupressaceae > Thuja > Thuja plicata. The sequence goes on along the minus strand of MU224933.1, from coordinate 7,626,386 downwards.
TGAAGTTCTACTTCTCTTGAAGTTCTTAGAATCCATGAACAGTTGGTTGTAAATAAGTTTTGGTATGTACATATTTATTTTTTTCTTGTTGTCTGTTGTAAGGTATTTTTTCCTTTCTGAAGGTGGTATGCTTAACCCTAAGATTCTGGAATCTTGTCATGCTTGCAAGAGACATACATCCCCAACTAGAGCCACTGTTGGAACTGTTAAAATTTTTCTTTAGTGGTGTTCTTCTGGCATCTTTCTATAATTTTTTAGGCCTGGTTCTAATGTCCTAATGTTTTGTTCCAAAACCCTTGGTTCATTTAATAAAAAACCCTAGATCCTCCATTTTTCTTATAAAATGATGTTACATTTTTGGGCCACTTAAATCACTTAATTTCTATGTGTTTAAGCCTTCATGTGGAGGGGACCCTTTTTATTTCAAGTTTTATATCCTAGTGGGTCTCGTGCTTTAATATTTCCTAAGTCCTAAGTCTTATGTCCCTACGACCTTTTATTTTAACCTAATTTTCTTGCAGGTTTCTTTTCATCTAACATCATGTGTGATCCCTTAAACACAAGATGCAGTCTCTTTATTCATAAAGGCATTGCATCGTGTGGCCAAGTGTTCTTTCTAGATAATGGGGCCAACATGTTAAAGGCTGGCAGGAAGCTAAGGTTCTGGCATATTCTTTTTTATCCTACAATGGGCATGATCCTGCGATCAAAAGATGCAACCTATTTACTTCATTGCGACACAACGCCTTTGTGAGACATGGAAAGTGCCTAGGGTTAAATAAATGTTAATGCGTGTTCTGATTTGTTTCCATCTAATAGTTGGCATGTTCCCTTAATGTGGAGATGCATAGAGGTTATTCTATCAAGACATCGCACCTAAGTGACAAGTGGCTGAAAGTGGGACCTGGCCGGAGATAAGGTAAAAATCAAGATAGGAAAAATATTATTTGATCTAATAGCTAGCATTATGCCTAGAAGGAAAGATGCTCATAGTTTATTCATCAAGGCATCGTACCATGTCGATAGGTGTCCATCTGAGATCAAAGGCCTAAAGAGATTATGGTACATCAGATATGTTTCGATCGTGTGGTAGGCATGATGTAGCTATCCAAAAGTCCAATATTTTTATCCTTCACGGGTTTACACCTGTGCGATGCCAGGAAGATGGTGGGACCTAGCTAGTTCTAAAGGTGAATAAATGATGATCATATCTATTTTGATCCTGTGGTTGTCATAATTCCTTGAATAGAAGGTTATCAAAGTTTATTCCTTTGAGGCATTATGCTTGAGCTCCATGTGTCTATGGTGGGGCTAGGTTGAGGTTAGAGGGAAATTAAAGTACGGTCATATCAATCTAATATGTGGTCAGCCTAATGCCTAGATATGAAGATGTAGGTTGTCTATTCTTTGAGGAATCAGGATTACATGACATGTGTCCCTTTCAGATCATGGGTTCATGTTTTCAAAGAAGATAAAGATAAAGTATATATGATCAAATCCTATAGTGGGCGTGATGCCTTGAATGCAAGTTACATGATGGATAAGTATTTGCGGGATTGTGAAGTGACACATTGCATTTTGATCTTGACTCATGAGTGTTTAAAAGAAGATCGATGGCCATGTTTTAAAAGATAATAAAGGGTTTGATCTCGTCCATCGATGGGGTTTTTTGTGCTAGGTGTAGCTGTTACATCAGATATTTAAATATTCAAATAATTTCCATAGGGTTTTAAAGCGGTGGACTATGTCTTACATGACTGGATAGTAAATAGATGTGAATCTGATCTTGAACATCATTTTAAATGCAATTAGGGGATGCTACCAAGATTAAAATCTAATTGCTTAGAATATTTATAGGGAAAATTTATGATAGGAATGGTGGTTTAGGGTTTCTGATTAGATTTGCATATCTTTTAAAACCCTTCAATGACTCCCTGTCTTTCATGCTTTAATGGTGGATCTGTTCCCAAGTCTGGTGGTTGGAGGATTATATTTCCTTCAAAGACATACATCCCACAATGAGTAGAGACAAAAAAAGACGTTCTATATTCCTTTTCTATAGAATGTTCTTTAATATTTTAAAATCACTAACAACTGCAGATCAGATTGTGCAACATGGATTGATGACAGGGTTTACTTCTACTTGAAGGCAGGGTAGTTGAAGTGAGTTAGTGCTTTTAATATCTTGAATGACCTAGTTGTTGGTCTTTTTCCCTAAAATGATCTGAATCTTGTTGCAATCCTTCTCTTATAAAAGGATTCCCAAGATCAGTTTGAAGGGGTTGTCCAAGAAAAATGAAAAAGATTAATGAGACCTTGCATGTTATATATCTATTTCTAGTTAAGAATATAGTAGATTGTTTTAACTGTATCAAGATAGGAAAGAAAGTTTTATGTCTTGTGTATTTTATTAAAGTGGTATGTATTTTGAAATAGATTGATACAAAAGCACGATTCTTCATACGCAATACATTATTTTAGAGTCAAGTCTCTCCTTTGTGCTCACTTCTTGAGTTGTGAATTTTCTGATTCATTACATGGAATTTATCTATGTATATGTTGTTAGTCCTTACCTTTGATCTAGGATCAAATTAAAATTTCTCTGGATAAAACATAAGTTCATTTGGTATATCACAAGGATCTTATAAGTAGTGTTTGGTCTGAGATTATTTGTGTTTATGGCTTTGATTCCTTGACAACAGTTTGTTTCTGTATTCTTCTCTAAACTAGAAATATTTCCCAATGGATAAAGCACTGATCAAAAATTAGTACGTTCTTTGTTGATACATATTTGTTTAATTTCGGTATATATTCTACAAAATTTAAATAAAAACCATTTCCAAGTTCCTTTGAGTTTTGTAGTTGTAAATTGTATGTCCTGCAATATGGTAATGAGGATTCAATGAATGAGTGGTTAACATTTAGTACTTTCTTACCATTATTTGTTGTTTAAAATCCAGAGTTGTAAAGAGTTGTATATCTATCTAGATAGGTACACTCACCTTTATTTTACAGAGCCAGAAGTACAGAGGGAAGTCTTGTCCCTATAGTTGGTCCAGTTACCTTAAGATCTTCCTATATTTGGAGCTAATCACTCTTAAAATCCATCTCAAGGTATATTGGTAGCTTTCAAAGCATAAATGTTTTAAAACACCAACATACTCTTAGATATTTAAACCTTCAAAATTGAATGAACCAAGATCTATGTTTCTTGATCATTGCCTTAGCATTCTTAGATAATCATTGATGAATGCCTCCTTCTAGAGTTATGTCTATACATCATTGACTCTCTCATATTGTGTCTTGCGATGGAAGTGGACCTGAGGGTGGTAGTCATAGACCTTATATTGTCCTTCTCCATGGCCTATAAGACCAAGAGATGTTAATCTCCTGTTCATGTATTGTCAAGCTAGCATGTAGATTACATAGGATGTCATGATGAATGATTCGATAGTCTCTATATGGCTTAACTATTGATGGATATTTCCATTAATTATCTGAGCCCAATAAATATTCATTTCATTTGCATACACTTTATCAATATAGAAAAACATTCAATCATCAAAATAATTGGACTACTATAGCCCCATAATCCTACTTAATAATGTCACTATATCTCCATACTCATAGGATTCTTCCTTATATAAATACTTATTTTCCAATTTATAGAAATGAGCACTAGGATTATTCAACCGCTCATTATTGATCACATTCTTTCACCCATTTGGCCCTTGATCTAAAATACCTAAGGATTCCTCCATGGTGATTGAAAGTTCTCTACTTTGGATAGAGTTTGGGAATCTTGGCACTAGATCTATGCCATTCTTAATCATCTTCTTCATTCTTGATGAAGGATTAGTACCATAAATTATATCTATAAAATTTTTGAATTTGATGTGACCAATGTTGGTATCTCCAACCTATTCTTAAAGTGGGGAGATCCAAGAATCATAAATGACTGCTTTATGTTTGTATGTCATGTAGATTACCTTGTAGTTATCATCAAATCTAGGTGCTTTGAACACAATTGCACATTTAGTTCCCATAGGAAGCTTCTAGTTTGAAATAAAAATAGCTTAAATTACTTTCATGAAGATATAAGGTGTGTTAAGGTTAGTACCATATCATGAAAACAATGTCATAATCATTAAAAATCATCAAATAACCTTATGCTTCCACTGAAAATGATTAATCAATTCAAGTACATCAAAAAACATATCCTAATTATAATATCAATTCACTCATACTTCATCAATTTTTATAAAAGGAGACCATGAAACCATTTAATCAAAGTCACCTATATGAATGAATGATGACAAGGACTAATCAACATTAAAATAATATTTAATTTTTTGAGCTCTTTATTTTTATTTTCGTTCTTTTATTTAATTTTTATCTTTGTTCATTGCTGTACTTTTTGACAAGTAGAGTTCCCAGCAAAGACAACAGTATAGAACCTTGTCACTATCCACTAACTAATCTAACATATGAGACATCAGGTGGTTGTTCTTTATCCACTATAGTCCAATCTTGCATTTGATGTGAAGCCCATTCAACCAAACAATCTACAACATAATTCGACTCCCTACTTGGATGTGTGTAAATGTGTGTAAAAGCAACAGAGTCCAAGGACCATCAATGTTTTATTTTTATTTTTTACTATTATATTATTCCATTTTGTATGTCTGCTCCATTTCTTGTGTTATTTTTTCATTTCTTTTTATTTGATTATTTTAGTTATTATTTGTGTTTACCAAATCCTAAATTACTTTCATTATTTGGTCTTTGAATTTTCTTAATTTATTGTCGTATTAATTTTATTATTTAGGTTTTTTTTTATCTTTGCTTCTATGTTATTGATTTTTCTCATTATGTATCATGATTTTTTTTGGCTAATCATTTATTTGTTAGATTTATAGGTTTAGTCCTTTTATTTTATAGTTTTATTTTCTCTTATTTATTTTTTCTTTCATATTTTTCTTTTAATTTTTCATTTCTTGATTATGTAGTTGGCTTGGTTGTTTTCTCTTCTCTATTAACTCTTCTTGCTTCTTGATCTTTTCAAAAATCCTAAGCTTTCACTTTTTTGTTCTTGATTCTCTTTTTCTTTCCCATTTGTTTTATTTTTTTGGTCTTATTTTCTTGATTTCTTTAATTTTTCTCCTTAGAATTCTTTTATTTTTTATTTTTTAAATCCTTAATTTTCTCTTACTATTTTTTCTTTTTAAGACTATGTCTAAAATAAATTTATTCATTTGTTCTTTGAGATGATGAATCACTATATATGATCCAAAAAATTATACACAATTTTTATTCAAAAATATTCTTATTACATGTTTTTCATATTTATAAGCATATATCAACCAAGTAAAAATAATAATCAATTATTAGCCAATAGGATTCCTTAAGTGAGAAACACCCACCAGGAAAGTGTCTCACATGCAAGCCCGGTGTCATTTTTTAAGACCGACAAAAAAAATCTGTTGAGACTTTCCGTAAAGTTGCAGGAGCTTGTGTCATAAAACACCTTCGATAATAGATTCATCAGATGTCTTATACTGGAAACTCATGTCAGAAAAAAGTTTGATAATAGATTTTGATTATAGAAATGTATGATATTTGTTTATTGTAATTTTGAAGTTAATCAAATGGATGTTTGAGAAGTCTGTATAAATGTTATGTGAAGAGAGTTGTTTCTAAAGTTTTTGAAAGAGTTAGATATATGTCACCTGGGAATATTGTTGTTTGCCTAAAGCTTCAGGTGGGCTTGGACTTCTTTCTACTCACAAATAGGGCCTTGCTCTATGTGTGAAGTGGGTCATCAGATCCATCACAGGAGATGAAGCCTGGAAAATTCTTCTGAAACACTGCATTTCCTCTAGATTTCCTTCTCACAAGCCAGCCTGGAAAGGGATTGGGTTTGAAACCCTCCTAACCATGAAAGAGCCTATTCAGATTTAGGGTTCCTTTCTTGTCAAAAGTATCTAGAAATCCTAGGAAGCCCTCAAAACTTGGCTTCACTGGGCCGAAGATGGCTTTAGGGATGGTCTATCCTTTAATCAGAATAACATCTGGTGGTCGCCTCTCTTCCATATTCAAGGGTAGCCTCTTTCCAAAACACCAAGTTTCAGTGCTCTCCACTTTCATAAGTGTGGCATCCATACTCCTAAGGATATATTTTCCTGAGCTAATTTCAATATACGCTCTTGGGAAGATACACAGATATAATTTCTTTTTAATCAGATTGATCGCTCAACTTTTGACCTTCTTGTTTCTACTATACCTCCTTAATTACTTCATAAGCTCAACATTTCTTCTTCCAGGCCTTGGTGGAAAGATTGGAAGTGGTATCCGGTGACACCATTTTCCAATTACAAGCCCAAGCTTGGTTATTCATGGTTGGTTCCTCACCTTTCTATGGTTGATACCCTCAACCAGCGATGACATTTGCATTCATCTCATGGTACTTGGCAGAACATATTTCTCATGGTTTGGTCTGCTATCACTGAGCCAAAAATTGCTAATTTTGCTTGGTGTGTTCTCTTCCAAGGCCTAATATTGGGTGATAGACTCAAACACATGGGAGTTCCCAACCCTAGATGTCTATTTTGTGGCTTACCGGAGGCTTTCCTATATATCTTTTGGTTCTGTTGAAGAGCTCAACAGTATTGGGCCTGGATTCATGATTTCTTTTGGCCTTTAAGGTCGGAGTTTTTTCCCTGGCATATGATCCTATTGGGAGATTCTCCTAGAATCACCTTTCAATTTTTTGAGATCTGGCATGCTTTCAGGATGGAGATTCTTTTTACTTTATGGAAAGATAAAAATGTTGTTTAATTTTCTCAGAGATCTCTTGATACCAATTTATCTCTGTACTCTAAAGCTTGTATCTGTAATAATGTGCTTCTGTAGATACAAGTTTAGATAGATAAGGTGGCTCTTGAAGTGGTGCATCTGCAGGAGCTCTTGCAGCACTGGGGCAATGCCCCTTGTACTGTTTCTCACGTGCCACCAGAACCTGTTTGTACTAGCAATACCCCTCCTCGCCACTGCTGCCGCTCCTCTAGAAGGTGATCTTTCACTCCCCACTCCCAAGCTTTTCCTCACTCTCCCAATAGAGGTGTCTGGTGGGGTCATTCAGCTTCTCTACAGCTGCGGTGTAGTGCCTTAGGTTGCTGGAATCTACTAGCTCCTAGTGTTCTACCTGTTGCTAGTTTTGACAAGTTTCCTCACCTGGCATTGGCTATTTCGCCTCCCAGAGTGGAGGATGGTGCAATTGTGCAAGATAAAGATAAAGAGGATGGGTGGTCACTTCCTGACCCAAACCCTAACCCTACCTCTCAGTGGGGTAATCATGATGATCATGATCCTCCCTCTGTAGCCACTACTTTGGCTGCATGAGGTTTTTTTTTATTATGAATAGTTGGTTTTTGTGATTCTAGCCTTGAGCCGTGTGACTCTCACGGGGTGGCTTTTTCCCCCGATCCCTTTTTTTGTGAATATGTACTTTATAACTTTTAATTAATAGTAAAGGGCCTATTCATCAAAAAAATATGTAAATTTTATTGTTATGCCATGTTAGGATGTAGGAGAACTAAACAAAACTAGGGAAAATAATCTAGTTTGAGTAGAAGAATCGAATGAGGGTGACCCACAAACTCTAGACTTCTATATACCAAAAAAAAGAATGAAATAAATATACCATGTCGGCATTGGAAAAATAAATATAATGAAGCATTGAGAAATAATACCCATTGATAATAAGCACTAAAAATTAATGCGTACAAGTAAAGATCTCGGTGATATAAATGCCAAACCAAGCAGATTAATAGCTTTGTGGCATAAAATCTTACTAAAATATGTACGATACAAGAGAAGTACCTCATTGAAATAGATATCATATGGTGGTAAATTCCAAGTGTGACTGTGAAAAGATATTAAAATTACTAATATCCAACTTAATTATCAACTCTAATCCAAGTGACAAAGAAAAAATCATCAATCTGTGCATATCACTATGAACCAGTTAGCTTATCTCACCAAGCATTTGTGGGAAGAGAAGTTGTAGTAGATAAATCACATGAAGGAGTTCTAGATTCAAATTAAGTCACTTAATCAACATACAAATATGATAGTGCATAGTACCGTGGAGATATAATGAGATTAGGAGGGTTAGCCAAGACATTGACCTGTGGCTAAATAGAAAACTAAAAGGTATCTTTTATAAAGACATTTTAAAAAACTACTAAGTTTCCCATTGGTAAGCCATTGTGTTTTAGTTTGTTGTTTAGACATTTCGAGGACATTGCATTTGTGTTATGGCTAAAAAAACATTATTAAGTAAGCATAATAACATCAAAATTTTGATATCCCAAAATATAGCATAACCCGAGAAAGTGATATGAGAAACCGATCTTCAAAGATTTCTCAATCAATAAAGATAATAGTGTGTCTTTTGATTATATTATTCAATAAAAATTAATTTATTTTAAAATTATGGTCAACATTAAGATTATAGCTAAGGTTAGGGTTTGGATTAGTATTGTTAGAGATAAAATAAGGATTAGGGTTAGAGATAGAATTAGGGTTAATAGTAACATTAGAGTTTGATAATTAAGAATAATTAAGTCTTAATTGAAGAGTGGAAAGAAAGTGAGTGACTACTTAAAGGTGATATAGTTAAATTTTGATTTTTTTTTATCATGTCATTTAAAGTTATTTTTTAAAAAGTTCAACAATAAACCAAATTTTGTTTGAGATGAATGTTCATTTAAAATTGAAAAACATAAGATGAATTCTAAATTAAAAAATCTATCTAAAATACGCTCAAAGATATTGACCTTTATTTAAATAATTTTTTCAAAACACTTCTTTCAATTATGTTATTTTTGTTTTTCAAAAACAAAATAATAAATTACATCACTTCTTATAATTTAGGCCTAAACCTAAATCAAATATATGTCATGTTACATCACTTATTATAATTAAGGCCTAAACCTAAATCAAATATATCTCATGAAACATGAATTCATATGAGAGATAACATATTCATGCCCTTGTTTTTATAGACAAATCAGAAATAGAACATAAAAAAGGTTGTGTGATTTTAAAAAAAAATAAGAATCTTGGTACATGACAACAAAGGCACTTTGTATATTGAAAAATTTTGGAGGGAGAGAGAGATAACATAGCCATGCCTCTACTTCTACATACAAATCCAAAATAGAGCCTAAAAAGACTATGATTTTGAACTGATTGAGAACAACAACAACAAAGCAAGAGAATTTATCAAAGGGCTTTTGAGATCATGTCTTTCAATTCCAATAGAAGAGGCTTGCTCCAATTTTATCTGGAAGAAGTCACTCATTTGTATTTAATATGTTTAAAGTGATGTCTAGAGACACAACAAAAATTGCTGATAGTTATTGTTGGAATCACGTAAGGAAGTGTAAGTAGAATCACATGTCTCTTGAGGGGCATCTATCCAATTAGGAAATTGACAGACATATTTGTATTAGTCCCAATGAAATTTCCATCAAAACCTAAAAACTTAGGTGTATTATGGTAATTGCATCAATGAGGTAGAAGAGCACATATTTTTAGGCATTTAAGATAATGACAATAAATAAAAATGACTAAAAAATAATACGTAGGTTGTCTCATAAAATTGAAAATTTTAATTAGAGAGACACTCTGTGATCTTTTTTAAAGATGATGTAGGATAATGAATGTGACCATGAATGATGGTTAAAATTATTGACCAACTAGTATGCACCATGGTGAATTGGATACCAAAAGGGTACCAATGAAAAACATTTGACTACACAAAAATATTTCTTCACATTTCATTATTCCACACGTAGGCTTGTGTAATATTTTTGTTGATTTCCCCCTCTGTTGGTATCCTATTTTTATTTGTGTACTCCATATTTCTCATATTATAATATCCTCTAGAGCAATTCAACCTCTATATAGATGGGGCTATGATGTTTTCCAAGATATCATGATTCATGAAGAGTCAACTCAAATATTAGACAATGATGAATCCCTACAAATTAAGGTCAGTTTAAATTATAAGTACAAATAGGTAAGTGTCAGAGTACTAATATGTTTTTATTCCAACTTACTTAACTGATCCCTTGGGAACTTTCAATCCAATAACATAGGTCCTTTTGGTGTTTGGCAAGCATGAATTGCTAAGTCGTGATTTAGAGGAGAATTTTTGGTCATCACAACTGCACTAGCAGTAATTGTGACTCCATCTATTTTGACATGGTTTTTTTATACCTCAAACACATGGCTCTTTTCATATATTCTTCGTCCTCTTCTCACAATTGCATTAGCTACTCCATTTACATACCTAAGGATATGTATTGCATCCATGTGTATAATATTAGTAATAACTGGGGGGGTGAATCAGTGGCCTCAAAAATATTCCAATAATCAACCCAAAAACTTAGTACCACAATATTAAGCCTCTAGTTATCTTCAGTCTTATAAGATGAATGCCTCCAAATACTTTTATCAAATTACTACTGCTCGGAAAGCTTTGTAAAACCTTCTACTATATTTTTACCGAATAGTAGTCTATTAATTTACTGAAAGATAGTAAATTATCTAGAGTATACTGAGCAATCCAATTAAGTTAAGTGTAATGCAAAACACTAAAGTAATGACTCATAAACACATGGACACATGGATTTTTAATGTGGAAACCTTGTTAAGGGAAAAACCACTTGGGACTGGTAACCCAAAATTTTCACTCTTCTGAAGTGAGCTCGGTGAAGAGCCAACACTGTTAAAGGTTACAAACACACTATTAGGTGTGACCTTGTTAGAGGATTTAAAATTTTAGTCTATCACTTGATATCTAGCATCTGTATGCCACCTTCCTTGATCAAACACTCACTTGTCCTGTCAATAGGTATCTGGCATCTCACGCTATCTTCATGGTGAAACTTTTTGATACTCCTTTGGATGTATCTCAATATAGAAAGGATCTTTAAATCCCACTTGGTTAAAAGACTTTCTAGATCAACGGTTAAACTAAAACAGTATGATCTGTTCACATATAAAACTTATACTTGTTGATTTTCAAATCTATTGTAATCTCATAAAACTATTTTGATCAATATATCTTGGCTTATACCTTTGCTCCACTTTGATTCTGCTCAGTGATGCTATGATCTGTTGCTCAGTGTTTGCAAAAAAATTTAGCTCTTTCCTCATCTTGTTGATCAGGACTGTATGAATTTTCTATTCAGCATCCTCTTTTGATTCATTCACCCACCACAACAATTTGTAATGAATTGATTTGTCTCTTTATAGAAATGATATCACCATTATTAGGTTCTTGATTTTCTTGATTTTGGTGTGATCCACAATTCTCTCCAATCTTCTTACCAACTGGACAAAACAACTTTAAATCCATTTCTTATCTCTGGCTTTATCTTGTCGATGAAAACAAATATAACTACCAGTTAAGTCTATATTTAGCTCTTCCAGCTAGATATTTTGTCATTTCTGAACTCAAGTTAATTTCGGTGTTTAACTATTTGATAGCTTTGGTTAACACTCCAGTTCTCGGGCTTCTCTGTCAGTTTTGCTTTTTATTCTGCTCATCGGTGTTCTTTCTTGGGTATCACTATGACTTGACTTTTGGTGATCTTTTTCCGTCAGTATTCATTGAGCGTTAGTGTTTGAAGTCATATTGTGAATGCTTGTCTTTTACACATTACTGAAAGCATAATATTTTTCTCTTTGATTCTCTGAAGTCTTTAACACTGTGATTATAACCGATTATATTATATCAAGTTGAAATCAATGACAATACAATCCATTAACTAATTTAATGTCTTTCATTATCCTTCTACATTTCGGTGATCAACTTAACATCTTCAAACATTCAATTAGTTACATGCCATCAATCTCTCCCTTTGGCATTGATGGCAACATACTACATTATCATACTATACTATCACTAATACAATATAAAATATACAGTTTCATCAGGTTTTCCTAATGCAACTATTACAAATGTCTGGCTCTTGGTAAGCTCAAAAAATAGCTTAGATTTGTTTCATGTAGAGTGGTTTTCTTCAATCTTCAATCCTTTCTCTAGGTAGATGTATCATCTAATATCTCTATTCTAATATGTGTTCTACCTTGACTGTTCCTCTTCTTGATAATCTCTTTTTCCTTTGATAGAAATCTTTCTCTTTGTCTGAACTCTCTCCCTTTGTTACTTCTCTCCCTTAGATGGATATTTCATATGTAATCAATTTCTCTCCTATAGAATATTGATTAACTCTTCCTTCTGATTCTTAGGAATCTTCTCTTTCATGGATAATGATATAATTTCTCCCTTTATCACATCTCTCCTTTATGTGATATGGAATCATCTCTCCTTTTGATAATGAGATCATCTCTCCCTTTGTATGATAAAGCAAATCTCTCCCTAATGATAATGAGAACATCTCTCCCTTTGACAATAATTCCAAACAAAAATGCTTCTCCTTGATTTATCATCTATATCATGTTCCATCCCTTTGCATAATATATTCCTTGATTTTCCCTATCCATCAGCAATACAATGTCTCTAGTTTTTGGTGCAGATATGTACCTTGCTATATACAAATATATCTATTTCTATTCATCTCAGTGTTTGCATCAACATGACTGGTCTTCAGGTTTGGTATAGGCTGATGTAACCTCCTAGTCATATTACTAACTGATAGACAAGGGTTGGACCCCTAGTCTCCATCTTAGGTACTCAAATGTATCCTTCAGTAATGGCTTTGTGAATATATCAGCTAACTTTTCCTTTGATTGAACATATTCTAGTGTCACTTCCTTTGCTTTTACTTGTTCTCTCAGATAGTGATACTTGATAGAAATATGCTTAGTCTTAGCATGCATGACTGGATTCTTAGAAATGTTAATTTCACTAGTATTATCAAAATAAATAATTACTGGTTCAAGGATCTTCATATGCATACCTTCCATAAATTGTTTGATCCGTGCAATATTAGAGCAATTTGCAGTAGCATCCACATTCTCAGCTTCTGCAGTAGACTGAGAGATGCATCCTTGCTTCTTGCTAATTCATTTGACAAGTCTGTCACCCATGAAGAAGGCTCCTCCAGTTGTGCTCTTTCGATCATCAGTGTTTCCATCCTAATCAGCATTTGTATAGACTTTTAGCTCAAATTTTCCTTCTCTTTTGTACCATAAGCCATAGTCCTCAGTGTTCTTCAAATATCTCAGAATTCTCTTGACAGCAACCATATGTGATTCTTTGGGATTTATAGAGAATCTTGCAACTATTCCAACTGCATGTGCTATATCTAGTCTAGCGTGAACAACATACATTAGTTCTCCAATCATTGATCTATATAAGGTTTGATTTACCTCATTGGATTTGTCTTCTTTTTTTAACTTACATTTGGTGGCCATAGGTATTCCAACTGGTTTAGAATCTTCCATCTTTAATATCTTCAGTACTTCCTTGATGTATTTGGACTGAGTGATGTATATGCCTACATCTTGTTGAAGAATCTGTAGACCAAGAAAGAATTTGATCTCTCCAAACATAGACATTTCAAATTCCTTTCTCATTTCATTAGCAAAGGATTTGCATAGCGATTCATTTCCCCCAAAAATGATATCATCAACAAAAATTTCAGAAATCAGAATATTACCATTGGTATCTTCTTTTAAGTATAGATTGTTATTTTCACTTGTTCTAACAAATTTTATGATAATGAGATATGAGTGAAGTCTTTCGTACTAGGCTCTTGGTGCTTGTTTCAATCCATATAAGACCTTATGTAGTCTACATACCATGTTTCTCTTCTCTGGATCAACAAACCCTTCTGGTTGTTCAATGTATACCTCTTCTTCTAGTATTCCATTTAGGAATGCATATTTGACATCCATTTGGTATACCTTGAATCCTTTAAATGCAACATAAGAAAGTAGTATTCTAACTCCTTCTAGTCTAGCAATGGGTGCAAAGTTTTCTCCATAATCAATACATTCTTCTTGTGCATATCCCTTGCATACTAATCTTGCTTTGTTTCTAGTGACTTCTCCATTCTCATTCACCTTGTTTTTGAATATCCATTTGGTACCGATGACATTCTTGTCATCTAGTCTTGGTACTAGTGTCCATGTATTGTTCTTCTCAATCTATTCTATTTCCTCATTCATAGCATTGACCCTTTCTTCATTCTCAAGTGCATTATTAACAGATTTAGGCTCAAAATCACAAAGTAAACATCTGGTGTTAAGTGACTTACTTCTTATTCTAGTTCCAGCCTTTTTTTCTCCTATGAATTGGTTCTATGGATGATGTCTTCTGACATACTTGGAAAGTTTCGGTTCAGCTCTATGTTCATCACTTTGATCATCTTCTTCACCTTCATTCTCATCTCCATTATTTGGAACATCATCTTGAGGATTATCCTGATTGTCGGTAACTATAGCCTGATGCTCGGGTGCAATGTTCTGATGCTCAGAAGTGACACACTATTGCTCAAGTAGAGTGTTAGGTTCTATATAAACAAACCTGTTGTAGTCCATTGGTTCCTTTTTGCTTTTCTTATTATTCTTTTCTGCAAATTCATCTATTTTTACATTTTCACTTTCAATGATTTTGTTAGATGACTTGTTAAGACATTTATAAGCATTGATTTTGGTTGAATACCCTAGGAAGATACCTTAATCACTTTTGGAGTCAATTTTTCCATTTCTATCATCCTTTAATACATAACATTTACTACCAAATATTTTGAAGTAACTTACATTGGGTGTATGACCATACCAAAGCTCATATGGTGTCTTCTTTGTGTCCTTCAATTGTACTTTGTTTAGTGTCTAGACAACAGTACTGACAGCTTCCCTCCAAAATGTTTGAGTGGTGCTTTTCTCAATCATCAATGTTCTTGCACAGTCAACAATTGATCTATTTCTCCTTTCAGCAATTCAATTTTGCTGTGGTGTTATCGGTGTAGAAACCTGTCTTTTAATTCCATGCTCATTGCAATAGTTAGTGAATTCTTCTAAAGTATATTCCCCTCCTCTATCTGACCTTAAGCATTACAGTTTATTTTCACTTTGTATTTCTACCATTTCTTTATGCCATTTAAACATCTTAAATTCTTATGATTTATCTTTTAAAAATATGACTGTCATCATTCTAGAAAAATCATCAACAAAGAGAATAAAATACCTATCTCCATAGTAACTCTTTGTCCTCATGGTTCCACATCGATCTGCATGGACTATTTCTAGAATGACAGTAGATGTATGGGTTTTTCTCTTGAAACTTGACTTTGTCATCTTACCTTTTTGACAATTCTTACACATGATATGCTCGGGCTTAGTCATGCTCAATAAGACTCTGAAATTCCTTTTGTTGCTTATCTTTATCATGTTGTCAAAGTTCACATGACATAATCTTTTGTGCCACAACCATATGTCTTCATTTCTAGCCATTAAACAAGTGGTGTTAATGTCATCAAGATAGAAAAGGTTACCTTTTGTCTACTCACCCTGGTACCAATCAATCTTCCTGATTCATTGTAGATCTTTGCCTTCTTATTTTCAAATGCTACTCAGTGACTTGAATCGTTCAACTGTAAAACACTTAACAAATTATAATTCAGTACTTTTACCCAGTAGGCATTTTCACATTTTATCAGGTTATTCAGTATTATGGCTCCTTTACCTTCAACTAGACAAGGTGTGTCATTTACCATTCTCATTGAACTACCATCATAGTATTCAAATGTTTCAAATTTTTTTTTATCACCGGTCATATGGTGAGTGCAGCCACTATCTATGATCTAGACATCATTTTTACTAGCTTTAGATATGAGTGCAGTTTCTACATACCTTTCTTCATCTTCATCTGAATCATCCTTCATGGCTACAAATACCATCTCTATATCTTCTTCTAATTCAGTGTTAGTGTCATCAGCTTTGTTCTAAGCTAGGTAACAAGATTTCTTCCCTTTGTCCTTGTAGTCTCAGGTATCTCTCTTGTCATATTGTCAATTGCTTCAGTAATCTCTATTATCACTTTTATCAAGCTTCTTCTTATATGATCTGTCATTTCCTCTGTCATATTTTCTTCAGTTTGGGCATCTTGCAGCAAAGTGACCAACCTCTTTACAATTGAAACATACAAGTGGTAATTTACCTTTGTATCTTTCTTTGCCTCTCTGCAATATTCTTGCCATTAGTGCTTCAATTTCATCAAGTCATTGATCCTCATTATCACTGTTACTATCATTTCTAATAGCATGTCCATGACTTGAGTTACTTTTTTTAGAGAACATTTGAATGCAGATTCTATAGATGGTAAGACACTATTATCAAAGTTGTTCATCTCAAATTAAATTAGTCTACCAATAAGACTATCTAGAGTAACTATATTATTTGCAACTACTCTCATTTCTTGAATATTAGAAACTCTAATAGAATAAATAGGAAATAAGGTTCTTAAGATTTTTCTTACCACTGTCTCCTCTTCAAGTACACCTCCAACTCCTTGGATAGTATTTACTACCTCTTTGATTTTGTAGCTATACTGAATGATGTTTTCTCCTTCTTTCATCCTTAGGTCATCAAACCTCCCTCTTAGGATTTTTGCCTTTACTCTTAGTACATTGGCATCTCCTCCATGTACATGCTTCAACTTATCCCACATTTTCTTTGTAGAGGTGTAGGTTTTGACATCTTCAAACTTAGCATCAGAGAGTGATGATGCAAGTTCTATCATCATGCATTTATGCTCATTCTTTACTCTTAATTACTCAAGAGTGTGAGGTCTTTTAGGCAACACATATTCAATATCTAAGTATTGAACAATATCATTTACAATACCTAATAGGTGGAGTCTTATTCTGCTTTGCCATGATGCAAAGTTGTCTTTATTCAACTTGGGCACATCTTGTCTGTTCATCTTGTGATCTTTTGGTTGAGTTGTTAAACTCCCCTTCTAAGTACATAAGCTCTGATAACAATTGTTAGTAATAACTGAGAGGGGGAAGGGGGTGAATCAGTGGTCTTATAAATATTCCAATAATCAACCCAACAACTTAGTACCACAATAGTAAGCCTCTAGTTATCTTCAGTCCTATAAGATGAATGCCTCCAAATACTTTTATCAAATTACTACTACTTGAAATGCTTTGTAAAACCTTCTATTGTATGTTTACCGAATAGTAGTCTATTAATTTACCAAAAGACAGTAAATTATCTAGAGTATACCGATCAATCCAATTAAGTTAAGTGTAATGAAAAACACTAAAGTAATGACTCATAAACATATTGACACATGGATTTTTAATGTGGAAACTTTGTTAAGGGAAAAACCACTTCAGACCGGTAACCCAAAATTTTCACTCTTCTGAAGTGAGCTCAGTGAAGAGCCAACCCTGTTAAAGGTTACAAACACACTGTTAGGTGTGACCTTGTTAGAGGATTTAAAATTTTAGTCTGTCACTTGATATTGGGCATCTCTATGCTACCTTGCTTGATCAAACACTCACTTGGCCTATTAATAGGTATCTGGCATATCATGTTATCTTCATGACCAAAATTTTTGATACTCCTTTGGATGTATCTCAATATAGAAAGGATCTTTAAATCCTACTCAGTTAAGATAATTTATGAATCAATGGTTAAACTGAAACAATATGATTTGTTCACATATACAACTAATACTTGCATATTTTCAGATCTATTATAATCTCATAAAACTATTCTAATCAATATATCTTTGTTTATACCTTTGATCCACTTTGATTATGCTCGGTGATGTTGTTGTCTATTGCTCAGTGTCCATAGAAAAATTTAGCTCTTTCCTCAGCTTGTTGATCAAGACTATATGAAGTTTCTCTTCATCAGTTTCTCTTTAGCATCCTCTTTTTATTCATTCACCCACCACACCAATTCTTAACGAATTGAGTTGTCTCTTTATAGACCTGATATCATTGTTGTTAGGTTCTTGATTTTCTTGATCTTGTCATGATCCACAATTCTCTCCAATTAGATTTAAAGAAAAAACTCCTCTTTTATCTCGTAGAGATATTCTTGCCAATTGGACAAAACAACTTTAAATCCATTACTTATCTTTGGCTTTATCTTATCGATGAAAACAAAGATAACTACATGTTAAGTCTATATTTAGCTCTTCCAGCTACATATTTTTTCATTTCTAAACTCAATTTAATTTTAGTGTTTAACTCTTTGATTGCTTCGTTCAACACTCCAGTTCTCCTTGGGCTTCTCCATCGGTTTTGCTTTTGATTATGCTCGTCGGTGTTTTTGCTCGGGAATCACAATGACTTGATTTTCGTTGATCTATGTCTATTGGTGTTGACTGACCATCGGTGTTTGAAGTCATATTGTAAATTATTTTAATTTATGCATTACTAAAAGCATAATCATTTTCTTTTTGATTATCTGAAGTGTTTAACACTTTGATTATAACCAATTAGGTTATATCAAGTTGACATCAATGAAAATACAATCCATTAACTGATTTAATGTCTTGCATTATCCTTTTGCATTTTGGTGATCAACTTACCATCTTCAAACATTCAATCAGTTACATGTCATCATATAAGACACAAAAATAATGTAAAATATGTGATAAAGTTTAAATATTTCTAGCCCATTGGGAAATAATTAATAAATCAAAGATCATAACAGTTTATAAAGAGAGAATGTTTTTCCTTTAAACAAAAAAAAAGTCTTAGGTAAGTGAAATTTATCTTTAAAATTACAAGAAAGGATGAAATTATCCCAAATTTGGAAACTGAGTTGCCTTACCAACTTTTCCACATGCAGGATCATCCCCCAAATCCACCATTTGAACATCCAAACCTACTCTTTTACAGGCTTCACATTCTTGTAGACAAATGAAGCTTAGATTTATCATTTGTGAAGTATGTGTTTCCACACTTAGAGATAAAAAAATAAGGTATGAACCTTTAGAAGAAGATGCATTACCTCTAGAAAGGGATAACAATCTGGTCTATAAAAGTGGCATACAATTTCTTCTTCCTTAATGGGGGTTTCTATAAAACCAATGGCTCTCTTGTGACTCTCAACTACAATTGTGGCTATATCAAAACCATGGTCTTCTTCTTTTTAAAAGTAGAAGTCATTGTACCATAGCATTAACTGAGTTGTGGCTCTTCCAATCATCCCACTACCTATCAATGTAGGGAAAAAAATGAAGTAAAACATTACAATCATAAACAAATAAAATGAAAGGAAAAAAATCATTAGAAATGGATATTAGGATAACAATTTTATGTCTTTAACAATTACTAAAATATTTTACATAGTTAAAAAAGAAGCCTTTACATTACAATTTAAGAATTGTTATATTGCAAGAATGGTTCTTTTAGAATATTAAAAAATATAGCTATCTTCACTACCATTTAGAGTTTTTGTAATTGTTTGCATCAACATTTTGAATCAGACTTCATGATCCATCATCAGGATGAGCATTGAGAGAGCATTACATACATTTTACTCCTAAAATATCAATAACTAGGTTTATGGTCTTTAATTAAGAAGCCAAGAGAAATATATAGGATAGTCCATTACAATTTTTCCTCCTTAACTCATCCAGCAAAAAAATGATAAGAAGTGGAAAATCAAGTAATCAATGCTAACTTTACAAGAAGTATTAAATCAAAAGGTCTATAGAAATTTTAATAGTCCATTTTTTAACATAGTAAAATAATCGTAAGAATTGATATTATAAAACTAAACCTTCAACAATAGGTAAGAAACTTTTTGTTTTTGTAAATAGTCAATCAAGAAGCCATAAAGAAGTTCTCTAAAATGTTCTAAAGAACCACATAGTACTAAACAATTAGATACCAAACATATGTACAAGCCTCTTGTCTTGGCTTCAAGTAGTACAACATTTTTTTCCTTCCTAGACATGGTTGTAGGCACAACTTAATCCTGTAATACCAGCTCCCACTACCACTACATCTGTGTTGGTCCCACTGAGAGGGGGGTGGGGGTGAAATATACAAATCCAAACTTAAACACTTAAAACTAAACTCACTGATTCACTCAATAATACTGAATACAATAAATAACAAATTCACCAAATAACTCAATAACATAAGCAACAATACATCTCATATATGTAAATCAATCATTCAAAATTAGCAACATCAGATTAACCATGTAAACATCACATTTAACATTGTAGGTACAAGATTTAACTCATTTGACACCAGATTTAACGAGGAAACCCAATTTGGGAAAAATCTTTGTGGGAATTGTAACCCACAATAAAAATTGTACCCTTCTGAGGTACACTCGATTAAGAACTTATCCTATTTAAGATTACAAACACATTTTCTAAATGTGACCCTGTTAGGGGATTTACCTCAGATCTATTAAGATCTTCACCCTGTTAGCAGTGGCCTTGTTAGAGGTCTTTAAGCACTCTTTTGTAATGTCACCTTTAAGTCTAGGTTTTACAAATAGGACTGTTAAATCCACTTGGTTAAGAGATTTATTTGTTACAAATATTAATAAGAAACAATAAACTTTGATCTATAAATATAGAAACTACATTTTCTTGTGTCAGATCCTTTATGATCAATTGAATACGTGTATCACATACTCCATTGATCTCTTTCTCAGACTGTAGATTCTTCAATCTCTTTTTCTTTATTCTTCTCGATAAATGTTTTTCTTCAACTTCTTCTTCTTCTTTGTTCAATTCACCAGCCTCTTATTCTCTATGTATTTCTCATTCTTTATATAGACATAATTTTTCCTCTTAATCTCCTTAATTTTATTTTCCTTCATTTACGCTCAGTCATTCGATCATCTTCTTCATATTTCTCAACTCAGTAAACCATCTCACTTTCATTTCAGAACTTGTACTTTTATTGGAACTCTCATAATTCAGTTTAACCGCTTGATCTTTTCCTTAGATCTTCTCATTGAATTTTCCCATTTTTATGTCTTGTAAAAAAATCCATTTAATTCTTTTCCTCATTCATCTCATCATCGCTTTGCATTAAATTTGATCTTATCATCATTAATTATTCGTATACAGTACTCGGTCAAACTTTACTTGCAACTTGGTAACTGAATTCATTCACTGCTCAGTGTCTAACTCATCTTTGATGCTTGGTGCTTGGTAACTATGATCGACTCACACAACATTCTACTGACTGACACAGTCTAGCTCGGTAAAGTAACTCTTTCAGTCATAACTTAATTCATTGCTATTCCCGACTTGATCAATCAAATGTACCGATTTGATAACATAAAATATATAGTAGAAAAAAACTATATAAAAATTATTTCATCATTGTCTGATCTGTATTTGTCACCCATTTAACTTCTCCTCTTAAGATATGGTAACATAATAAAAATTAATTAATCAATTGTTATACATCAATGAAAAAACAATAACTAATCTAACCATTTCTACAATCATGATACTCTGTATCACTCGGTCTTCATCATCTCCATCAGATATTCATCTGTTAATAAAAAATCTCCCTCTTTGGCATTGATAGAAACCACTATAATAGTGTTATATAAATTGATGATGGCAGCTCTCAAGTACATAATTGTACTCCCTCTGAGTTGATATTTTTTTTTCCACTTTGATATTTCTTATCTAAATCTCCCTCTTGGATAAATCTTATGTTTATGTAACATACATTATGAATCTCCTTCATGAGTAAATATTAGCAATTCGTTTTCTCAATATCAATATCTCCCTTAAGATAAATGTCATCAATTCATTCTTCTCCCTCTTTGACACAATGACAAAAAGTCATACTCCTGAAAATTGTTCCTATAGTGGATTATACCTAACATTTACTCATAAAACATTACATACAAAAATATTTTCACAACTTCAAGAATCACCTAAAGTGTTTCATACAAACATTAATTCATAAATAGATATTCTAATGAAATATAGAATTGATGCAACATGCTTCATGCTCTTTAGCGAACATTGGATAGGGGAAGAAACCCTAATTTACCTCTGAGATACTCAAAAGCATCTTTAGGTAGTGTCTTTTTAAAGATATCAACCAATTGTTCCTTTGAATTCACATATTCCAATCTCACATTCTTCTCTTGAACTTGTTCTGTCAAGTAGTGATACTTGATAGAAATGTACTTGGTCTTTGAATTCATAAATGTGTTATTTGATATATTAATAGCACTTGTATTATCAAAAAAAATAGTAAATAGATTTGTGATCTCTTCTTGCATACCTTAAATTAATTGCTTAATCCATACTATGCTTGAACAATTCATAGCAGTAGCAACATATTTAGCCTCAGTAGTAGACTATGAAATACAACTTTGTTTCTTGCTTAACTATGTAACCAATCTTCCAGCTAGAAAGAATGCCCCTCCGCTAGTACTTTTTCTTTAATCAACATTTCCAGCCCAATCTGCATCAGTGTGGACTTGCAAATCAAAAGTACCTCCTTTTCTGTATAATAAACCAAACTCTTCTGTGCCTTTCAACTGTCTCAAAATTCTTTTTAGTGTAGACATATGTGTTTCCTTTGAATTAGAAGAAAATCTTGCAGCAATTCTAACAATGTGTGTAAATTGTAGTCTGTTGTGAACAACATACTGCAATTTACCAATCATGGATCGGTAAAGAGTATTATCCACCTCTTTTGTTTCATCCTCTTTATATAATTTATGTCCAGTAACCATGGGTGTTCCAATAGCTTTGGAATCTTCCATACCAAAAGTTTTAAGAATCTCTTTGATATACTTGGATTGTGTAACATAGATTCCTCTAGTAACTTGTTGTATCTAGAGACCTAGAAAGAAATTAATCTCTCCAATCATTGACATCTCAAACTCTTTTCTCATCATCAGAAAATCCTTTACATAAAGTATCATTTCCTTCAAAAATAATATCATCAACAAAAAATTCAGCAATCAAAACTTTATTATTACTGTCACATTTCAAGTAAACATTATTGTTATCACTTGTTCTTTGAAATCCTATTTTGATCAGATAAGAGTGCAATCTCTCATACCATTCTCAGGGTTCTTGTTTCAAACCATATAAATCTTTATGTAACTTACATACCTTGTTCTTGTTTGTGTTCTCAAAAAATCGTTCAGGTTTCTCAATGTATACTTCTTCAAGTATCCCATTAAGAAATGTAGACTTAACATCCATCTGATATACCTTGAATCCTTTGTAAGAAACATAAGATAGAACTATTCTAACTCCTTCCAGTCTAGCAAAAGGTGAAAAAGTCTCTCCATATTCAATTACTTCCTCTTGTGCATAACCTTTGCAAACTAATCTAGCTTTATTTCTGTTAACTTCTCCATGCTCATTCCGCTTGTTTCTAAAAATCCATTTAGTACCAATAACATTTTTGTCTTTGGGCCTGGGTACTAATGTTCATGTCTTTTTCTTCTCAATTTGATCATACTCTTCTTTCATTACTTTCATCCTATCTTCATTATCTAGTACGTCCTTAACTTTGTTTGGCTCAAATGTAGATATCAAACACATGTTGTCTCTTACCTTTCTTTTGTTCATCACTGTAGCATCCTTATTTCCAATAATATTTCTCAGGGAATGGTGCCTTCTCACATACTTTGCCAAAATAGGCTTAGAATCTCTCGGTTCTTCAATATCAACATTCAGTTGTGGAACTCCTTATTCATCTTCCTTCTTAGTAGGTTCTCTTGGTAAGGTATCAGGGGCATCATGTTGTACATATACAAACTTCTCATAGTCTTCAGGTTCCTTCTTACTATCTTCATCATTCCTTTCTACAAATTCATCAATTCTTACATTTTCACTTTCCACCATTTTGTTAGTAACCTTGCTCAAACATTTGTAAGCTTTAGTCCTTGTAGAATATCCTAAGAATATTATTTCTTCTCCTTTTGAATCAAAATTTCCTTCTCTATAATCTTTCAGATAATAGCATTTTCTCCCAAAAATTTTAAATTAACTAACATTAGGTTTGTGATCATACCATATTTCATAAGGTGTCTTGTTGGTACCTTTCTTCATTTGTACTCAGTTCAATGTATAGACATCAATACTCATAGCTACCCTCCAAAAGTTTTGTGAAACTCCTTTTTCAATCATTAGTGTCCTAGTACAATCAACACTAGATCTATTTCTTCTCTTAGCAATCACATTTTTCTATGGTGTTCCCGGTGCTAACAATTGTGTCTTGATTCCATTATCATTACAAAACAATGTAAACTCATCAGAAGTAAACTCACCTCCTTTGTTGGATCCTAGACATATCAACTGTCTTCTAGTTTCTTTTTCAACTCAGGCCTTCTACCACTTAAACATTTGAAATGCATCAGATTTTTCTTTTAAAAACATTACAAACATCATTCTAGAATATCATCCATAAATAAAATAAAATCTTTGTCTCCATAATAACTTTGATTCCTCATGGGTCCACATAAATTAGTATAAACTAAATGCAAAATTCCTTGTGTAACATAAGTCTTTCTTGTAAAACTAGATTTAGTCATCTACCCATCTGGCATTCTCTGTTGACAACATTCTCTAGTTTTGCAAGCCTCGGTAGTCCTCTTACTCTACTCTTCTTACTCACTTTGATTAAGTTGTCAAAATTAACACGACAAAGCCTTTTGTGCCATAACCAAACATCTTCAACTTTAGCAAATAGGCAACTATTCATAGAAGTATTAAGATAAAATAAATTACCTTTAGATTATTCTCCAATAGCAATCAGATTACTCTTCTCATCAAATAATTTCACTCTTTCGTGTATTAAAATTCAAGTCGGTGACTTGTATTGTTTAGCTGTGCAACACTCAATAGATTATACTTTAATCCTTCAACCCAATAAACATCATCACATCTTGAATTATTTAGTAGAATTATAGATCCTTTTCCTTGCACAAGATATCAAGCATCATTACCAAATCTAACATAACCTCTATCGTGCTTTACCAAGGAAATAAAATTAAGCATGTCACCAGTCATGTGATGGGAACAACCACTATCTATAATCCATGTTTCATTCTTACTTACTTATGATATTAGGGATCTAGGTTCTTCTTCATCAGAATCATCTTTTATGGCAACATAAACGACTTATTTTCCATCATAACTTAGTCCTTCATTAGAAATATAAAAAATTTTCTTACCTTTGTTTTTGTAGTCTTTGTATCTCCTGAATATGTTTTCTCTTTTGTCCTTATCTCTGTTATCTTTCTTTTCTTCCTTATCTTTCTCCAGATAGTTAGATGCAAAGTGACCAACTTTATCACAATTAAAACATTTCAAGGGTAACTTATCTCGGTACTTATCTCGGTATTTTCCTTTGCCTCTTTGTATCCTTCTAGCAAAAAAAGCTTCAAATTCCCTTTCCTTCTCATCACATTCAGTCAACAACTCTTCAAGACCTTTAGTGAAAGTATAAAATTTATCACTAGCACTGCTCAAATATCCATTTCTAGCAGCAACTTCCCTAGCTTTTCCTATCTTTAAAGTAGACTTAAATGCAGATTCAATCTTAGAAGTAGAAGGCAAACTATTGTCAAAATAATTTAACTCAAATGCAGTTAACTTACCAATAGTAGCATCCAGTGAAATGTTCATCTAGGGTATAGATCTTATCTCTTGTATAGAAGATACATGAATAGCATAACTCAGTAACATGGTTCTCAACATTTTTCTTGTAACATCAACCACTGTTATTATACCACCAGCTCCTCTGATAGAATTAATAGTCTCCCTAAGTCTTGTACTATACTATACTATGTTCTATCCTTCCTTCATCCTCATAGAGTCAAATTTTCCTCTCAAGATTTCTGCTTTAGCCTTCTGAACATGTTGATCTCCACCATAGGTCAAAATAATTTGAACCCACATTTTTTTTGAAGTTGTGCAACCATCAAGCTCATCCTATTCCTGACCAGTAAGTATAGATTCAATCTCAATCATAACTTGTGTGTGTTCTTGTTTCTATCTTTGCTTACTGATAGTCATAGGTGCAATAGTCGATGCTACATATTCATTATAAAAAAAGTGTTGTCCATATTCTCCTACTCTAGACACTTGCAACCTCATTCTACTTTTCCATGTAGAGAAATTATCCATATTTAGCTTTGGTTCTTCCCTCTTATACATCTTTAGATCTTGATTCAAGTCTTTTGAAACTTATCACTTCAGAGTAACTAAGCTTTGATACCAATTTTTTGTCCCACTGAGAGGGGGGTGAATCAGACAAATCAAAACTTAAATACTTAAGATTGAACTCACTGATTCACTCAATAATAGTGAATACAATAAATAACTAATTCACCAAAAACCTCAATAACATAAGCAACAATACATCTCATATATATGTAAATCAATCATTCAAACTTAGCAACATTAGATTAACCATGTAAACATTAGATTTCACTTTGTAGACACAAGACTTAACTTGGTTGACACTAGATTTAATGAGGGAACCCAATTTGGGAAAAAACTTTGTGGAAATTGTAACCCATAATAAAAATTGTGCCCTTCTGAAGTACGCTTGGTTAAAAACTTATCATGTTAAAGATTACAAACACATTTGCTAAATGTTACCCTATTATGAGATTTACCACAGATCTATTAAGATCTTCACCATGTTAGGAGTGGCCTTATTAGAGGTCTTTAAACACTCTTTTGGAATGTCACCGAAGTCTAGGTTTTGCAAACAGGAATGTTAAATCCACTCGGTTAAGAAATTACTCTGCTACACATATTAATAAGAAATAGTAAACTTTGATCTAAAAATATAGAAACTACCTTTGCTTGTGCCAGATCCTTTATGCTCAATTGAATAATGACATCACATATTCTATTGATCTCTTTCTCAAACTGTAGATTCTTCAATCTCTTTTTCTCTGTTCTTCTCGGTAAATGTTGTTCTTTAGCTTCTTCTTCTCTTTTCAATTCTCTAGCCTCTTGTTATCTGTGCATTTCTCATTCTTTAAATAGACATACTTTTGCCTCTTAATCTCCTTACTTATATTTTCCTTCATTTTTGCTCAGTTGTTCGATCATCTTCTTCATATTACTCAACTCAGTAAACCATCTCACTTTCACCTCAGAACTTGTACTTTTCTTGGAGCTCTCATAATTATTTTTAACAGCTTGATATTTTCCTTAGACCTTCTCATTGAATTTTCTCATTCATAAATCTTGTAACAAACTTCATTTAATTCTTTTCCTCATCAAGCTCATCATCGCTTTGCATTAAATTTGATCTTATCATCATTAATTATTTGTATACTGTACTCGGTAAAACTTTCTTTGCAACTTGGTAACTGAATTCATTCACTTCTAAATGTCTAACTCATCTTCGGTGCTTAGTGCTTAGTAACTATGATCGACTCACACAACATTTTCCCGACTGACTTAGTCTAACTCGATAAAGTAACTCTTTCAGTCATAACTTAATTTATTACAGTTCCTGACTTGATCAATCAAATTTACCTATTTTATAATATCAAATATATAGTAGAAAAAAACTATATCATCATTACTTCATCATTTTATGATCTCTATTTGTCACCCATTTAACTTTTAGTAATAACTAAGAGGCGAGGGTGAATTAGTGGCCTAAAAAATATTCCAATTAATCAACCCAAAAACTTAGTACCACAATATTAAGCCTCTAGTTATCTTCAGTCCTATAAGATGAATGCCTTCAAATATACTTACCAAATTACTACTGCTCGTAATTCTTTGTTAAACCTTATTCTGTATGTTTACCGAATAGCAGTCTGTTAATTTACTGAAAAATAGTAAATTACTTAGAGTATACCGATCAATCTGGATTAGCTATGTCTAATGCAAAACACTAAAGTAATGACTCATAAAAACATTGACATGTGGATTTTTAACGTGGAAACCCTGTTAAGGGAAAAACCACTTGGGACAGGTAACCCAAAATTTTCACTCTTCTAAAGTGAGCTCGGTGAAGAGCCAACCCTGTTAAAGGTTACAAACACACTATTAGGTGTGACCTTGTTAGAGGATTTAAAATTTTAGTCTGTCACTTGATATGGGGCATCTCTATGCTACCTTCCTTTATCAAACACTCTCTTGGCCTATCAATAGGTATCTGGCATCTCATGCTATCTTCATGATCAAACTTTTTGATACTCCTTGGGATGCATCTCAATATAGAAAGGATATTTAAATCCTACTCAGTTAAGAGACTTTATGAATCAATGGTTAAACTAAAATAGTATGATCTGTTCACATATACAACTTATACTCATAGATTTTTAGATCTATTTTAAGCTCATAAAACTAATATGATCAATATGTCCTTTTAATACCTTTGCTCCACTTTTGTTCTTCTCAGTGATGCTATGCTCTGTTGCTCGGTGTCTGCAGAAATCTTTAGCTCTTTCCTCAGCTTGATTGATCAAGACTGTATGAAATTTCTCTTCATCAGTTTCTCTCTAGCATCATCTTTTTCATTCAATCCCCTTAATTTGAAATGAATTAATTTGTCTCTTTATAGACATGATATCACCCTTGTTAGGTTCTTGATTTTCTTGATCTTGGCATGATCCGCAATCTTAGCCAATTAGATTTAAAGAAATTTTTTTGTTTTATCTTGCAAAGATCTACTTTCCAACTGGAAAAACCATCTTTAAATCATTTACTTATATATGGCTTTATCTTTTCGACGAAAACATTGATAACTATGAGTTAACTCTATATTAAGCTCTACCAACTAGATATTTTGTCGTTTCTAAACTCAAGTTTATTTTAGTGTTTTAACTCTTTGATATCTTTGTTCAACACTAGTTCTCCTTGGGCTTCTTTGTCTATTTAGACTATGATTCTGGTCATCGGGTATGCTTGTGATTCTTCTCATCGGTAATTCTCGTCAGTGTTCTTGCTCAGGCATCACTATGACTTGACTTTCAGTGATCTATGTCCGTCGGGTTCCACTAGCCATCGATGTTTGAAGTCACATAGTGAATGCTTGTCTTTTATACATTAATGAAAGCATAATCTTTATCTCTCTGATTCTCTTGAGTCTTTGACACTTTTATTATAACCAATTAGATTATAACAAGTTGACATCAATGACAATACAATCCATTAACTGATTTAATGTCTTGCATTATCTTTCTGCATTTCGGAGATCAACTTACCATTTTCAAACATTCAATCAGTTACATGTCATCAATCTCTCCCTTTGGCATTGATGGCGACATACTACATTATCATACTATACTATTACTAATACAATATGAAATATACATTTTCATCAGGCTTTCCTAATGTAACTATTACAAATGTCTAGCTTTTGTTAAGCTCAAATAGCTTAGATTTGTTTCTTGCAAAGTGGTTGTCTTCAATCTTTAATCCCTTTACTAGAGAGATGTAGAATCTAATGTCTATATTCTGATATGTGCTCTACCTTGGCTATTCCTCTTCTTTATAATCTCTTTTTCCTTTGATAACAGTCTCTCTCTTTGTATGAACTCTCTCCCTTTTCTTACTTCTCTCCCTTAGATGGATATTTCATATGTAATCAATTTCTCTCCCTTAGAATATTGATTGAGTCTTCTTTCTAATTCTCAGGAGCTTCACTTCATGGATAATGATATAATATTTTATAATGAGATAATCTCTCCCTTGTGATTCCTGATATCTCTCCCTTATGATAATGAGCTAATATCTCCATTTGACAACAATGCTAAACAAATTTCTTCTATATCATCTTCCATCCCTTTATATAATATATTCCTTGAATTTCCCTATCCATCAGCGATACAATGTCTCTGGTATTTGGTGCAGATTTGTACCTTGTTGTGTACAAATGTATCTATTTTTGTTCATCTCTATCCTTGCATCAACATGAATGATCCTCAAATTTTGTTTAGGCTTATGCAACCTCTTAGTCAGCTTACTGACTAATAGACAAGGGTTGGACCCCTAGTCATTGTCTCAGGTATTCAAATGTATCCTTCGGTAATGGATTTGGTGAATATATCAGCTAATTGTTCCTTTGGTTGAACATATTCCAATATTACCTCCTTTTCTTGCACTTGTTCTCTCAGTTAGTGATACTTGATAGCAATATGCTTAGTCTTAGCATGCATGACTGGATTCTTAGAAATGTTAATGGCACTAGTATTATCATAGTAGATAATTACTAGTTCAATAATCTTCATGTACATACCTTCCAGCAACTGTTTGATGCATGCAATATTGGAGCAATTTGCAGCAGTAGCCACATACTCTATTTCTGTAGTAGATTGAGAGATGCATCCTTGCTTCTTACTGATCTATGTGACAAATTTGTCACCCATGAAGAATGCTCCTCCAGTTGTGCTCTTTCAGTCATCAATGTTTCCAGCCCAATCAACATCTGTATAGACTTGTAGCTCAAATTTTCCTTCTCTTTTATACCATAAGCCATAGTCCTCAGTGTTCTTTAGATATCTCAAAATTCTCTTGACAATAGTCATATGTGATTCTTTGGGATCTGCAGAGAATCTTGCAACTATTCCAGCTGCATGTGTTATATTTGGTCTGGTATGAACAACATACATTAATTTTCCAATCATTGATCTATCCAAGGTCTGATTTACCTCATTTGATTTATCTTCTTTTGTCAGCTTACATCTGGTATCCATAGGTGTTCCAACTAGTTTAGAATCATCCATCTTGAATATCTTTAGCACTTCCTTGATGTATTTGGACTAAGTGATATATATGCCCACATCTTGTTAAAGAATCTGTAGACCAAGAAAGAATTTGATCTCCCCAAACATAGACATTTCAAATTCTTTGTTCATTTCATTAGCAAAGGATTTGCATAATAATTCATTTCCCCCAAAAATGATATCATCAACAAAAATTTCAGCAATCAGAATATTACCATCGGTATCTTCTTTTAAGTATAGATTGCTATTTTCACTTGTTCTAACAAATTTTATGCTAATGAGATAGGAGTGAAGTCTTTCATACCAAGCTCTAGGTGCTTTTTTTAGTCCATACAAGGCTTTATGTACTCTACATACCATGTTTCTCTTATCTGGATCAACAAACCCTTCTGGTTGTTCAATGTATACTTCTTCTTCCAGTATTCCATTTAGAAATGTAGATTTGACATCCATCTAGTATACCTTGAATCCTTTAAATGCAACATAAGCAAGCAAGATTCTAACTCCTATTCTAGCAATGGGTGCAAAGTTTTCTCCATAATAAATACCTTCTTCTTGTACATATCCATTGCATACTAACCTTGCTTTGTTTCTTGTTACTTCTCCATTCTCAGTCAGCTTTTTTCTGAATATCCATTTGGTACCGATGAAATTCTTGTCATTTGGTCTTGGTACTAATGTCCATGTAAATTTCTTCTCAATCTTCTCTATTTCTTCATTCATAGCATAGACCCATTCTTCACTCTCAAGTGAAGTGTTAACAGTTTTAGGCTCAAAGTCACAAAGTAAACACCTAGTGTTTAGTGACTTACTTCTTCTTCTCATTCTAGCCTTCTTGTCTCCTATGATTTGATTCTGTGTATGATGTCTTCTGAAACACTTGGAAAGTTTTGGTTCAACCCTTTATTCATCATTTTGATCATCTTCTTGACCTTTATTCTGATCTTCATCACTTAGAACATCATCTTGAGGATTTTCCTAATTTTTGGTAATTGTAGCCCGATGCTTGGGTGCAATGTTCTATTCCTTAGGAGCGATACACTGTTGCTCGGGTAGAGTCTTAAGTTCTATATAAACAAACCTGTTGTAGTCCTCTAGTTCTTTTCTTCTTTCCTTATCATTCTTTTCTATAAATTCATCTATTTTAACATTTGCACTTTCAATGATCTTGTTAGATGACTTGTTAAGACATTTATAAGCCTTGCTTTTGGTTGAATACCCTAGAAAGATACCTTCATCACTTTTGGAGTCAATTTTTCTATTTCTGTCATCCTTCAAAATATAACATTGACTACCAAATATTCTAAAGCAACTTATATTGGGTGTATGACCATACCAAAGCTCATAGGGTGTCTTCTTTGTATCCTTCTTCAATTGTACTCTATTTAATGTGTAGACAGTAGTACTGACAACTTCCCTCCAAAAGTTTTGAGTGATTCTTTTCTGAATCATCAATGTTCTTGCACAGTTAACAATTGATCTATTTCTCCTCTCAATAATTCCATTTTACTGTGGTATTCTTGGTGCAGAAACCTATCTTTTAATTCCATTCTCATTGCAATAGTTAGTAAATTCATCTGAAGTAAATTCCCCTCCTCTATCTGACCTTAAGCATTTCAAATTTTTTTCACTTTATTTTTCTACCATAGCCTTATACCATTTAAACATCTTAAATTATTTTGATTTATCTTTTAAGAACATGACTATCATCATTCTATAATAATCATCAACAAAGAGAATAAAATACCTATCTCCATAGTAGCTCTTTGTCCTCATGGGTCCACATAGATCTGTATGGACTAATTCTAGAATTGCATTAGATGTATGGGTTTTACTTTTGAAACTAGAGATTGTCATCTTACCTTTTTGACAATTCTTGCACATGATATGCTCAAGCTTAGTCATGCTTTGTAAGCCTCTGACATTCCTTTTGTTTCTTATCTTTATCATGTTGTCAAAATTCACATGAAACAATATTTTGTGCCACAACCATATGTCTTCATTTCTAGCCATTAAACAAGTGGTGTTAGTGTCATCAAGATAGAAAAGGTTACCTTTTGTCTGCTCACCGGTTACAATCAACCTTCCTGATTCATTGAAGATATTTTCCTTCTTATTTTCAAATGCCAATTGGTGACTTGTATTGTTCAGCTGTGAAACACTTAATAGATTATAATTCAATCCTTTTACCCAGTAAGAATTTTCACATTTTATCAGGTTATTCAACATTATAGTTCCTTTACCTTCAACTGGACAAGGTGTGTCATTACCCATTCTTACTGAACCGCCATTATAGTATTCAAAAGTCTCAAAATTTTGTTTATCACCAGTCATATGGTGAGTGCAGCCACTATCTATGATCCAGACATCATTCTTACTAACTTTAGATATGAGTGCAGTTTCTACATACCTTTCTCCTTCTTTGTCTGAATAATCCTTCATGGCTACAAATACCATCTCAATGTCTTCTTCTGATTTGGTGTCAGTGTCATTAGCTCTATTCTCAGCTAGGTAACAAGCTTTCTTCCCTTTTTCCTTGTAGTATCGAGTATCTCTTTCGACAGATTGGTGGGTGCTTCAGTAATCTCTGTTATCACCTCTATCAAACTTCTTCTCATATGATCTCTCATTACCTCTGTCATCTTTTCTTCTATTTGGAAATCTTGCAGTAAAGTTTCCAACCTCTTTCACTATCTTCATTATCTCTTTCACTATCATTTCTAATAGAATGTCTATGACATGAATTACTTATCTTTAAAGAATATTTGAATGTACATTCTATATATGGTAAGACACTATTATAAAAGTTATTCATCTCAAAATAAATCAGTCTACCAATCAGACTATCTAGAGTAACTGTATTGTTTGAAACTTCTCTCATTTCTTGAATAGAAAAAACTCTAATAGCATATATAGGCAGTAAGGTTCTTAAGATTTTACTTACCATTGTCTCCTGTTCAAGTACACCTCCAAATCCTTGGATACCATTAACTACCTCTTTGATTCTAGAGCTATACTGAGTGATATTTTCTCCTTCTTTCATCCTTAGGTCATCAAACCTCCCTCTTAGGCTTTCTACCTTGGCTCTTAGTACAATAGCATCTCCTCCATGTACCAGCTTCAACTTATCCCACATTTTCTTTGAAGAGGTGTAGGTTTTGACATCTTCAAACTCAACATCAGAGAGTGATGAGGCAAGTTATATCATCATGCAATTATGCTCATGCTTTACATTTAATTTCTCAAGAGTGTGAAGTCCTGTAGGCAACACATATTCAGTATCAAGGTATTGAGTTACATCATTTCCAATACCTGATAGGTGGAGTCTTATTCTGCTTTTCCATGTCTTTATTCAACTTGGGCACATCTTGTCTATTCATCTTGTGATCTTTTTCTTGAGCTATTAAACTCCCTTTCTAATCACACAAGCTCTGATACCAATTGTTAGTAATAACTGAGAGGGGAGGTGAATCAGTGGCCTAAAAAATATTCCAATTAATCAACCCAAAAAATTAGTACCATAATATTAAGCCTCTAGTTATCTTCAGTCCTATAAGATGAATGCCTTCAAATATACTTATTAAATTAATACTACTTGGAATGCTTTGTTAAACCTTATTTTGTATGTTTACCGAATAGCAGTCTATTAATTTACCAAAAAATAGTAAATTACTTAGAGTATACCAATCAATCTAGATAGTCGTTTAATCGCTAGATTCTTTGACTTAACTCATTTTCTTCATGAGATAAAGCTACTAAAGAGAAACTTAACCTCTAACTTAATATTAAACCGTGTATCACATCTGGAGGTAATACGACTAAGAAATCTCAAAGTCACTACAAGAAAAAGTTAACTCATGATTAAACTAGAGATAACCTGACTAACCTTTAGATCTATTTTCATCAGATGGTTATCTCTTAGTCTCCTGATCTTTGAAAGAATATTCTTTTCCTTATAAGATAACCTGACTAAAGGGAAGTCACTTAGTCTCATGAAGATAAAGTATATTCCATTTTCATAAAGAGACTTAGTGACTGTAAGGAAATAACATATGAGATAAAAGACCTTTAAGTTATATGAAAAAACTAACGTTGAAACATAAGCCATTTCAAAGAACAAGGGTTTAAACCAATTTTGAACAA
Organism: Thuja plicata; assembly: GCA_018584345.1. NCBI lineage: Eukaryota > Viridiplantae > Streptophyta > Pinopsida > Cupressales > Cupressaceae > Thuja > Thuja plicata. Next base: position 7,591,505 of record MU224933.1, on the reverse strand, counting down.
AATGAAACCCATGACTTAGGGTTTTTTAATTATTTCTCTGAGTTTTAACATAAGACCATCAATTTTCACAGGGGTTTTCCCATTTTGGACATGCTTTTCATATTTTGAACAAGGATAAGATTGAGGATAACAAAATTTTTAGGGCAAACACCAAAATAGGAAATACAACCAACGGTGGCTCTATCTGAGGATTGATAAACACAATTTATGGCAAAGAATCTTAGAATCTCTGGTTGTGGACCTTTTCAAAAAATGAAGGCAACGCTGACTAACCTACTGCAGAAGGGAAACACACAATTGAAAAGGAAATATTCACAATATAATACATACTCGTGCATAAAACTTTTTTTTTTTCATTTGAAGAAGGGTTTTAGAAATTGTCCATGCACAGGCAACTCAAAATCTTCTCCATCCATGTTCTTCAATAAATAGGAATTTTTTCCAAATCTTTGTGAAATAAAAAATGGCCCAAGCCATAAGGACTCAATTTTTTTATGCTTTCCTTTATCTTCCGATCTCACATTCCATTGAAGAACTAGGTCATCTGGTTGGAATTTTCTATCAGTAGCCCTTCTATCAAATGATATTTCATCTTTTGTTGTAATTTGATGTTTTCCTTCTGGCTATCTCTCATTGTTTCATCCAACTCTGCCAATTGAATCATTCTCTTCTGCATGCTGTCACAAACATCTAACTGCTCTTCTTGCATGAATTGATATACTGGCATTAGAGTTTTTATAGGCATTTTTTACTGTAGACCATATACAAATTCAAATGGTGACTTACCAGTGGCCTTCTTAACTGTTATCCTATCAGCCCAGAGTGCTAACCTTAGTTTGGTATGCCATGTTCTCTTTTTCTTTTCAAGAGTCCTTTTTAATATCTTCAATATACTTTTATTAATGGATTCAGCCTGTCCATTTGCCTGTGGCTAATATGGGGATGAATATGACATTATGATCCCATATTTCTCATAGAAATCTATTATTTCTTCTGATCTAAAGCACATGGAATTATCCATTACTAATTTTGAAGGTACACCAAATCTAGTCAGAATATTCTCCATTAGAAATTCAGTGACTACCTTACTTGTTGCCTTTTTTGTAGGAATGGCTTCAATCCATTTAGTGAAATAATTAGTGGCTACCAGTATCCAATTGTGTCCTCCACTGGATTTTTCTACAAACTCACCAATAAAATCAATTCCCCACATAGAGAAAGGGACTTCAACAATTACTAGGTTTAATAATAGGGCTCCTAAAAATTTGAGCGTATTTGAGAACCTCTGACAAGGTTCACATTTTCTAACATATTCATACATATCTTTAAATAAACAAGGCCAATAGTAGCCATCCCTTAAAATCTTTTGGGTAGTAGTCTTGGCAGAAACGTGACCTCCATACTCCCCTACAATATGCATTTCAGTTAAAAATATCTCAGATTGGCTCTGATCCAAACATAACAATAATACACCATTTCTGTCTTTCCAATACAAATCTCCTTTGACTAAGGTGTATTTTTGAGCTTGCAATCTGAGACTTCTCTTTTGATTGTCATTCATAGTGTCAGGACACTTGGCATTCTTTAAAAAGTACACAATATCAACATAAAATGGTTGTCTTTCTATACTTTTCATTGTCTAATCATGTGCCTCTATATCATTCACTTGTACCAAATCCAAGTTATCCTCTATCATGAGTTTGGGGAAACCTTGACCTCTTATCAACTTTGTAATGTGGATTTCAAGATTAAATTCCTGAATTCTATTGATCCACTTACACCTCTTACCAGTCACTTCTGACTGAGTAAGAATATGTTGGAAACAATTGTTTAATTGTGTGTTGTCCTTGATGTTACACAAATGTCATAACAGTCATCAGACAGAGTCTACCGAGTTCAGAATGTCATATCAGTCATTAGACAGAGTCTACCGAGCTAAGAATGTTCAGCAAGGCAGCTTAACAGATTCTACCGATTTCAGACGGTAAGAGAAGCAATTTACAGAGTCTACCGAGCACAACAGAATACTATATCGAGAAGTTAGTTACCACCGGGCTCTCTCGGTTAACAAAGAAATTCAGTCTTTACCAAGTTCAGTCGGTCATCAAAGAATATATGAAGGAAAGTCAGTCTTTACCGAGTTCGCAGTACTTACCGAGTTCAGTCGGTTACCAAAGGATTTAGCAGAATCTACAGTATTCA
>MU224933.1:7571919-7584169 GCA_018584345.1 Thuja plicata | reverse complement strand
CATATCATTCCAAAAGGGAGCTGTACCTACCAATTCAGAGAGAAGCCAGTAATCAGAGAATGGCTTTTCAACTGTTGTAATCAGATATTGTTCATAATTTGGGCACTAAGAGTCATATTCCTAAGAATTAAGAAAGGACAAATCTGTTTACTTATAGATTTTTGGCAACTTCGCTGGGGACTTGAATAGTTGCTAGATCACTACATGGTATCATGAGGAAAAATGGTACTCCCTCATGAGAATATCTTTCCAGTGCTCCAACCAAACCTTGGTTTTCAAGACGATCAAGAAGACATAAGCTCGTCTCTCAATACATTTGTTTGGAGGTATAGGAGGAACGCTGAGCATTACAGAAATGCGAGCCAAGTATTAGAGGAAGAAGAAAGAAGGGTAGAAGCTTTAGAAAGAGCTATTCAAAAGAGGAATATCCGGAGAGTAGAAAGACAAGCACGAAGAGAAGCCCAGTAGTAAACTCTTATCAGCACCCTGGAACGTACAAAGTTCCTCAGGAGTACCAGAGAATAGGGTGGGCGAGATCCTACGTTTGACAAGCTAGAAGAACTTGGTTTTCCCATCCTAGAGGTTCCTAAAAGAAGGGGAGAGAAGAAGAGTCAGAGTAGACCAACTTCCCCTGTTAGGAATCAAATTACTTCACAAAACACTTGCTAGGTATTGACTCTTCACGGTATCAATACTCCCTCGGTTGTTAATTTTCCACCGCATAGTGCAAGGGCTGTCATGGTTGCTCCATGGGCCACAGCAGTTGGACCTTTAGCATTAGTAGCTTATCATCTGCTTCCTACGGGGTCGAGAAAGAGTTTCCCTAAGTTTTCCGGTGATGGAAAGGTCACTCTAGATGAACATATTAAAGCATTCTTTGCAGCCACTAACATCTTGGGGGTGGCACATGAGGATGTTGCTGTGAGATTATTCATTGAGACTCTAACAGAGAGTGCCGCGGATTGGTTCTACCATCTGGATGATGGATCTATTACTAGCTGGGACACGATGAGAATGGCGTTCGAATCCCAATTTAAGACTACAGAAGATGAGCATGCTCTGTTTACGCAACTGACGTCCATCAAGAAGCAACCTCACATGAGATTGAGGGATTTTGTAGCCAGTTTCAATAAAATTACCAGTAGAATCCCTGCTGCTGCTAGGCCTACTGCTGGTAATCTCAAAACATTCTTCATAACCACGATGCCTCCGGATATTAATTATGAATTAAGACGGGCACACCCTACTGATTTAGCAGATGCACAAAGAAGAGCCATTGAGTGCGAGGATGACTTAATCTCTGTGGGAAAGTGGAAAAGGGAGGTTCAAACCAAGGGAAGCTCTAGCAATACTACCTCATCTGATGAGATGCTTCAGAAGTTGTCAAATGAGTTGGTCACGATGAAGAAGCAATTACCGGGTTTCAACAACTCTTATCAGCATAATTTTCAGAATGTGCCGGGAAGAGGTGCAGACAATAAGTTCCTCCAGCTTACAGGCACCCAGCCGAGATTGCAGATCAAGGCAGCGCCCAAGAAAGGGAACATGTGCGTGTTTCATTTGACTACAGATCATGATGGTGAGAACTGCCTAGAGACCGTCTGTATGATGCAGTTGTTAGCCACCAATGAGCTGACTGTAGTAGCTCCTTGTGCAGATTTGGATACATACTCCAATGGCAACTCTGGAGATTTATTTGTGGAGTATAAATCTGACTCTGAAATCAAAGGTGAATGCTATGCTACCATTAATGGGACTTCATATCAAGTACTCACCCAGGGACAGAAGTTGAAGAACCAATCTTCGAGCCAACCTCTCAAAGGTGACTCTGTTCCTTCCACGAGTAATGCCCATGCTGATCAAGGAGCCTCAAATTCTCAAACGGGTAAGGATAAAGCACCTTTTGATTTTATCCAGTTTTGTGAAGAAGCAAAAATTCAGATTTCCCCTATAGATTATTTATCTTCAAATCCTTCTGAATTGAAAAGACTAGTGGAGAGATGTAAGGGGGATGTCTCAAACTTGAACCACAATGTGACCGTAGAACAAGAAGGGGAAACATTGACAGCTAATTTTTTTCATCAAGAAGAATGTACTGTGTTAGCAACTTCTCCTGGTCAAAAACCTGACCCCTTCTATGTTTCATTGTATATTAACGGTTGTAAACTAAGTAACTGCATAATAGACTCTGGAGCGTCGGACAATGTCATGCCCCATTCAGTGGCCAAAGCCTTAGATCTTAGTCTCACAGAGGTGCATGGGAGATGTTATTCAATGGATGCTAAATAGTTCCCCTTGCTAGGACAAATTAAAGATTCCCAGGTTGCTTTGGCCTCTCACCCCGAAAAGAAGCTCTTATTGACTATCCTAGTGGCAGACATCCCGGCAAGCTATGGTCTCCTCCTAAGTAGAAGTTTCTGTAGAGACTTAGGAGGGGAGATAAAGTTAGATTGGTCTCAGGCTATGATACCGATTGGGAACAAGAAAGTTAAGTTGGAGCCTGAAGAAAAAGCTAAATTCACCGTCCTAAAATCTGATGATCCCAAAGCTTAGATACTCTACCAAGAGTTGGAGTTTGGCAATTACATGTTGTTCACTGAAGAATCCCTGAGTGAAGAAAGAAGTGAAAGTCCAGATGAAAGAGCTTCATGTGAAGGGAGAAACCTTACCGGTGTATGGACCCTAGAATTTGATGGAAGTTGTTCTTCATCAGGATCTGGTGCGGGCATCATGTTAATCCCTCCTCAGGGTGAACCTGAGCCTATGGCCTTTAAATTGGAATTCGGGAATACCAAAAACACTGCCGAATATGAGGCTTTGTTACTTGGAATTGTAGCAGCAAAAGGAAAAGGAGTAAAATTGCTGAAGGCTAGAGGCGACGCAGAGCTCATCGTGAAACAGGTTAGAAAACAATATTTTGTCAAGAATCACAGATTGAAGAATTACAGAAATAGGGTCTGGGATGAAATAGAAAGTCTGGATGCCTTCTCCATTGAAGCGGTACCAAGAGAATTGAATTCCAAGGCTGACTCCCTAGTAGTTTCGGCTTCTTTATTGTTTCCTCAGCCAGAGTTTAAAGACAAGAAGTATCAGATCGAAATTGTTTACAGAGCTTCTGTTCCAAACAATATGGATTCGTGGCAGGTCTTTGAAGATGACAAGAGCCTGCAGTTGTTCTTGGAAAGTGACAAGACTACTTTTGAACACCATGTGAATGAAGGAGATAAAGAGGATTCCAGTCATCAATCACCAGAAAAGCAAGGTGAAGCGATTCAGCTACAAGGTAATATTATCCCACCTTATTTTGTGTCTTTGGAAAAGATGTTTAATAGACATGATGCTTATATAAAGCAGAAGAGGATGAAAAAAGGACCCACTACTGGTGAGTATGAAGGGGTGAACATCGGTGATCCGGACGACGCCAAGATGATCAACATTGGCAAATGTTGTTCATCTAAAGAGAAGGAATCCGCCAAGCAACTCTTCCTAGAGTACAAGGATGTTTTCGCCTGGAGCTACGAAGACTTGAAAAGTTATAGAGGCGGAAAAGTGAAACATCAAATTCCTCTGAAGCTAGATGCCGTCCCTTTTTGCCAAAAATAGAGGAATTACAACCCCAAGATAGCATATGCCATTTTCTGAGAAGTAGAAAAAATGCTAAAGGCTCGAATTATCTACCCAATCCATCACTCTACTTGGCTAGCTAATATAGTGCCTATTCGGACAAAGAACAGAGAAATCAGAATTTGCGTCGATTTTTGAAATTTAAATCAGGCGTCTCTTAAAGACAATTTTTCCCTTCTCAATATGGATTATTTATTGCAAACGGTGGCTGGGTCCAAGATGATGTCCATGCTTGATGGATTCTTGGGCTATAACCAGATTGAAGTGGAGGAGAAAGATCAGCACAAGACGGCGTTCACAACCCCCTGGGGTACGTTCGCATACCACAGGATGCCTTTTGGTCTGATAAACACAGGTGCTACTTTTCAAAGATGCATGAGCAAAAAATTTTCTGATCTGAAGGATCAGATCATGGGGATATATCTGGATGATCTCACCGCATTTTTAAAGAAAAGAAAAGACCACATAAAAGACTTGAGGAAGGTCTTGCAAAGATGCTGAGATCATGGAATCTCCCTCAACCCGAAGAAATCTATGTTCTGTGTAACAGAAGGAAAGCTCCTCGGTCACATAGTCTCCCAAGAAGGAATCAGGATCGATCCAGAGCGAGTTGAGGCTATTCGAAGGTTGAGTTTTCCGATGAACAGAATAGGAGTGAAGACATTTTTTGGGCAAGTCAACTTTCTCAGGAGATTTGTACCAGATTTTGCAGAGATAACCCAATGCATTATAGATATGATGAAAGGCAATACAAATTTTAAATGGAGCAAACCAGGGAAACAAGCTTTCCAGAACATCAAGGATGTTATTGCTAATGCTCTAGTGTTGAGTCATCTAAATTATGGGTGGGATTTCGTCATCTACTGTTACGCTTCCAAACACACTCTGTCAGCTATACTTATGCAAAGTAATGATGAAGGAGTTTGTTATTCCCTGCATCCCCATCCCTACATTTTGTGTGCAAAATGTTGGGTCCCCCTTTTTTTCCTTTTGCTTTGCTTTTTTTTTGTTGCGACCTTGCCCTGTCTTTCTTTTCCTTTTTTTCTTTTTTCTCCGGGGTTTTCTTCCCCGGAGTGGGTCGTTTCCTTGGTTTGTTTTTCCCTTCTGGGATCCCGGATCCCGGAGGTTGCCTTTTGGTTGGAAGTTTGATTCCGGACTCCAGGATTCTTTGTGATAATGTTGCTAAGTCTTAGGAATATCATCGCAAGGAATCCCCAGGCCTGGAATCCGGATGTTTTTCCTAACCTAAAATCTCCAGAGTGAGGAGGATTGCTTTTTACCATGGGTATAAATAGGCTCACCTATCATTATCACACTTACCGTGATTAAAATCTTCGAAGCACTTAGAGCGAAATAGAGCGATTTTCAAAATGATTAGCAGAACAGTTACAGAGAGATTTGCGATAATCAAAGCTTAACACCTTCTACTGTTCTCAGACATACGCTAGTGCTCCGTGGTGGTGACCTTGACAGCTCGACGATTCGAAGCTGTTGCAAAGTTCTCCTGGTAATCTTTCCTTCCTCTGCCTTCTGCATTTTCAAGTTGGTTTCTCTGCTTCCCTCCTCTTCCTTTTTGCCTTTGTTTTCTGGTTGTTCTTTAGGTTGGCTCGTTTCTATTTTTGTTTGCTTTGTTTGGCTTTCTGGTTTCTGTTGTTTCTTTGGCTTTCTGGTTTTGCCGCTTGCTGGTGGCTTGGCTCTGCCAGAAGGTTGTCCGCCTTCTGTGCAGAATGTAGATAGTTTGTAAATCGTTTTTAAATCATTTGTAGATAGCCTGTAAATAGCTTGTTCATGGTGTAAATAGCTGTATATTCTTGTTTCAGGTTTGTCTAGTTTGTTCAGCGGGAGTCACCCGTGTTTATATTCATGTATATATGTATATTTCTATAGGTGACCCTTGTATATATCCCTCCTTCCCATGTATATACCCTTTGGCTCTCTGTATATCCTTCTGGGTGGCTCGACAAGTTGGTCGAGTCACCCTTGCTGTTGGTTTTTCACTTTAAATTTGCTTTGAGGTAGAAAACCACCTGTTTGAAACTCGGCTCTTGGCCGGTTTCAAACAGGCAGTTTTCTCTCTCCTTTATCAAGGCTGTCAAAACCTTATTTATTTCTCATGCGCGCAATTACTTCTGGCCAAGTGGCTTTCCCTTTTCACATGTTCAAACAATCGACTCCGCCGCCAGCGCCATCCCATCCATTCACTGCTAGCGCACGTGGCATTCATGTGGACCTGTTTCCACATTCTTCTTTACTAACGGTCATTTCTCTGGGCTTCGGGCCCCCTTTTCGCCATTCACCCCATATCTTTGTCAAGTGTGACAAAATTTCCCAGACCCAGAGATATAATAAAGAATGCTAAGTTTATGTTTTGCTTTTCGGATACTTATGCGAAAAACTAACTTTTCAGAAAAAGCAAATGGCACGGTGGTAAGAACTCCGGACCCTAGAGTTATTGTTTTATTTTCATAAATATGTTCTGATGGTCGCTTTGTCTCACAGGTCCAGACTTCACTTTACAACCATGTCTGAAGCATCCGCCTCAACTCCTCCTAGAAGTCCGGAGTTGCCATCCACAACCGAGACTAGGGCAGCAGCAAAGTCTAAGATAGAGAAGGCCCTGGCAAATCTCCCCCTCACCATGAAGTATATGCAGGGTGAGGAGATTGTGGGCTCAAAGATTGAGTCCCAAGTGAAATTTATGACCAACCCCAGTGTCGAAACTTGGGCAGAAATGCAGGCTCTAGTAAAAATAATGCATATACAGCGACAGGCTGGAGAGACCATTGTGACTAACGTTGGAGATTTCAGAATTCTTCAGGTAGCTTGCTTCCCATGCTCCGTGTAGTCTCTGAAGCTTATTCTTACTCTAGCAGCCCACTATAACTCTTCCGTCCAGGTCGTCATGTTAGCACCAACAGAACCGTCGGGATTCCCCACTCCACTGGTGTCCCTTGACCTAGTTACTTTCCAAGCAGGCCTGGGAATCCCGCAATTTGAGAGATCCTCGGTGCTCATGAGGACAGAGGCCTTGAAACAATTCAACCAACTGGAGGACATCGCCCGGGTGTACATGAACACTCACTGGCTAAAGGTCCCAAAGAGGGATCCAAAAAGAATGAAGATAGATATCTCCCGCTCTGAATTCAAGGAAAGCATCCAAATGGGGATGATTGCATTGGCCCGGGTATTTGGAAAGCCCTCCGCCCAGGAATTTGCAAAGTGGATGTATTATTTCCTCCTGGGCATCTCTGCTAAGGAAGAATTCTTTGACTGGGCGACCATTATCTCCAACCACGTCGACTCCCAGTTCCGACAGCTGAATGAGAATAAGAAGTTCTACATGACTTCTTATATTTTCTGGGCTTTGGCCCAACAGAGGCCCCACTCCAATGGCCTACTTATAGATGGCCTTCTTAGACTTGGCCGGGGATAGAAAGCACCATGGGAGTATTTCCCACAGATTCAATGGGAAGCCAGCTTCCCCAATTACTGTCGGGTAAACGACTCCTTCGTTTACTACCATTTGCTCACACCCACCCAGGATGCCAGGTATCGCCTGTCTAAGGAGGCGATGAAATTGGTTAGTAGTTATGGGAACTACTACATCCAAATCCAGTAGCACACATACATTAGGGTCGCTAGCTTCTCTGAGAAACCCTACTTGTTACCCAAGCATTGCGGGGACAAGATCATACTGCTGGAATATTGCCGGCAGATGATGGAGCTGCATACCCTCTTGGCCTACAAGAAGGTCCCAAATGTTTTGTTCCCAATCTCCTGTGGGAACTACACCTGCAATCTGGCTGCCGTAAAGGAGGCAGACAATGAGCTTCAAAGTTACAACTTGCAGGAATTTTATCTGGCACGGAAAATTTTTGATCTGCATGGTAGAATTGCAACGGCACTGCCCCGGGCTTTGGACCCCCACTACACACACATAGAAGACTTCTGGGTAGATTTCCAGGATGATATGGATGTGCGCAGCCATCATTACGACAGAATGATGGCTGGAATGATGCATGAGCTAAAGCTCCTGAGATTCCCGGCGGGATTTTCAGACGACGCCCCCACTATAGATCCCCAGTACAAAGAAAAGGGGATAGACAAAATGCACCTGGCGCTAATGAATTGGGGTGTCCAGGAGGATCACATAATTGAGGACTTCACTTGGGAGGTGGTCGAGAGAAGTCATGCCTATTTTAAGAAGGTATGCCCCGGGAGTGCTCGCCTGGCCTCCTGGCCGGTAACAAAAGCACCACCACCAGTACTAAGGTTGACTCCGGGGGCCGGGACTTCTGCACAAGGCACAGATAAAGGAAAAGTGATAAAGACAACTCCCCCCGCGTAGCAAGTCCCCATCCAAGAGTAGATTAGGCAATCTATAGCGGCCTCCCAACAAATGAGGGAGAAATTGATCACAAGGCTTGCCACTCCCCCGCTAATGGCTGGAACAATTCATCCTCCTTCCTCCCCATCACTGGCTGCCTTAATGGCGAAGGCGACGGGGATGGATCCTCTGGAGGCAGCAGCAATAGCCGATGCGGGGCCGCCTTTGATCACCCAGAGGAAGAGAAAGCACATAAAAAATCCCAAGGCAGAACTGGCGCCCAGGGCTTCCCTCCCAAAAGAAGTAGAAATCCTTTCTTCTAGTTCCCCGGAACTGAAAAAAGAAACAGAACAGGCAGACATCCCAGCTAGTCCCCCTCCAGAAGAGGAGTTTGACATGTTTGTAGCTGATGAGTTTGGAAATCTGCAAGGGGACGATACACAAGCAGGGACAGAAGTCCCGGAGCAAGAACAAGAGGTTGTGGACCCGGAAGACCAGGAAAAAGAAGCTGTGGGACAAGAAGAGCAGCAGACAGAAGAAAAGAGGCTAGAAATAGAGATTATCTCTGGGGCCTCAGTAACAGAAGGTTCAAGAGTGGGCCAACAACTACCGAATGAACCAAAGGCATCCACTGGAGAACCCAGACTCAGAACTTTGGGACCAACCGTAACCCCAGCCGCCTCGTTCCCAAGGCCACTCTCGGGGGCAACCTTCAGGCGGATTATCACAGCGGCCCAAACTCTAAATCTTGGCTCGATCCTGCCCCTGCTACCCACAGATGGAGCAGAAGATGAAGAGCAGCATGAAGAAGAGATCCCCGAAGAAGCCGATCAGGGTCTAGACACAACAATTGACATCACAGACCAGGTTGAGGAGATAGAAATTGAAGAAGATGTTGCTATAGAAGAAGTTCCAGCAGGGAGGGAAACACAGGAAATACCTGTTGAAAAGGAGCAGCCGCCACCGGACACCGGGAGAGGATCCAAAGAACAAACTCTGGCAACAAGGCCACCCCTCCCACCTCCATGGTTGGCAAAGAGCAGAAAAAGAAAAGCCCAATCAGCTCCAACAGTCCCTATCTCCCTGGCTAAAATGATAGCTTTGGCTCAGGCCCCGCCAAAAGCAAAGAAGGCCTGGACAGTTCATACTCTTCAAACTGGGCCGAGCGGAGAAACAATTGCGGTGGTAGCGACACCTCCCCCAGATGTCGATGAAGGGACCGTGGATCCCATGGATTACAATATCGCAGAGGTACGCTTGGGCAAAAGAGGAAAGCAGGGCGAAGTGGACCTGCTAAAAGAAGCGGCACGGGCAGTGGAGGCCCGATACGAAAAAGAGGCCTAGAGGCTGAAGGCAGAGAAGGAGAAGAGCGCAAAACTTATGGGGTTACTTATAGAGCTGGCCCGACCCCTCAACACCGCCCCTCCACAGACCTCCACATCAGAGGAGTTGCCGCAGAGCAACAGAGACTCCCTGCGAGTAATGAAGAAGAAGGCCCAGGCAGTAGACGATTGGGTCGCTCTACAAATAGGAAACACCCAGCGTTTCCTAGCGGCCACTCTCCCAGATTTATATACGGCCTGAAAGATTATTTTGCAGGCAGAAGCATTGATTGAGCAGTGGGAGAGTGACGCTGAGAATTACCAGGCGAAGAAGGTAGAGTTCGAAGAACTCCTCACCCTGGGAGAAGATATAATTTCTGAATCTGGAATTCTGGGTGAGGAAACATTTGATTTTGTAAAGGCTCATCACTCTAGACTGGACCTCACATTGGAGGTAACCAAGCAACTGGTAGAGTCTTTACAAGAAAAGATAAACACGATGAAGTGTTCTTTTAATTTATACAAGTCATTTGTAGTAAAAGCTTCCGGGGTTGATCCCCTTGTTACAAATACTTATCCCCCCGAGGAGTCAGTTTTGGGGAATTTTGATGAAAGGATGGCATCCCGGTATTAGTCCCCAGAGGGAATGGATGGGGCCCGGATGGCAAAGCTAACAAAAATGGTCCTCAAGGGCCACGATGCCGCCAAGATGGCAGATGAATTCAGAAATAATGTTTCGAACTTGGCAGAACAAGTTGAAGTGGCCAGACACAGAAGGGCCAGCCTAAGGAAGATTGATGAAGAAGGCATTTTCCGCATCCTTCAGGCCTTCTATGATAATAAACAGCCTTGAGCGTTCACCAGGAATCGGGGAAATTTGAGCATTCAGCATTCTTTATTCTTTCAGGGACGTAACTTCCCAGATCCCAGAGTTTCTAATCCATAATTTTGTATTCTTTAAAGTGATCTGCCTCCCGGTCCCCGAGGCCGACCGGTCACTTTCAGAGGTGGTTAATAAAGACTGTCAGAGGGTAGTTAGATACATCAAGAGGCATTGGCTCGGCAGTTGGTTTCTGACAGGGTGATCTTTCCGAGGCGCCATTTAAAGGTACACCTAGCACGTTAGAGATAGGGCGCCACATTTCCCATTTATGAGGCATGTAGCCTCGGTCCCCGGGGGACCTACTTTCTTCTTTCTTCTCTCTGGCTCTCTTCTCGAGGCCGATTCTTCTGATGTATATTCTTATCTTCTTCCTCTGACCTGGCAGACCTATTCCGTCTCCAGGTCTTTTGTAGGGTGGCTCAGGTAGTACCGGCCCCCATGTATTGTATTTTATTAAAGCGCAGTAAAATAGGGTTAGGGTTAGAAAGAGTTGTATAAATAGGCAAATTGACCCATTTCCAAGGGTCGGCAAAATTGATAATTTTGTTGTCCATAAGAAATAGCAAGAGTAATTTTCTGGTTTCAGTTGCAAAGCTCAATGCTCCATTGTTATGTTTTTGATAGTTAGATGCTCCCTTGGAGCCACCATTGTATCACGCACCAGTGCTTGCTGGACTACATTAATGAAGAAGGAAGGATTCTTGGCAATGAAGTTGTTAACGTCCCTGCTTCTGAGTTAATGGTATTTCATGTTTTGATGTTCTGTATGTCCTTCACTCTGATATGTTAAAGTAGATTAATGACCTCCTTTTTTCCGCTATTGATAAAATCCTAACTGATGGTTGTGTGTTTCTTTGGTATTTAGTGTAGTCTTTCAGAGTGTTGTTGATGTTCCAGACTTTTCAGCATGACTATAGTTAGATAAATGTTCCTAACCCTACAGGATCTTTTTCGTTTTATTTGCTAAGTGTGGAATACTCTGGGAAACCCTTACCATTCTGAATCTCTGGGAGAATGAGTTGAAGTAACCAGCTATCCCCCTTGAAAGTAGTCACCTCTCCCAACCGAGCCCCGCATCGTTGTGACCTGACACCCAAGTGCTTGAAGGCCCGGAGGATTTATTTCCCCCGGACAACCTTTACAGGCAGAGTTGGCTGATTTCTCCAGACTCCAGAACCCGGTGACAACTTATGACTGTTGGCGGACCCGGTCAGCAAAACCCCGTCAATGGAAACTGACGCTAGAAGGAGGGCATGAACTCATCCCCCTCCCAAGATTCCGATTGCACACCTCCTGAGGGTTCCCCGAGTTGTAGTTTTAGGAGACAAGCCTTTAGTGGGATTGGGTCCTTTTCCCCAGCTAAATTTGAAAGAATCTTTAGGTCTTCCCCGAACCCTGGAAGGTTTGTCGAGCTCGAGCCTCTTGCTTGAAAGAAACAGACGTCGAAAGTCATTCCAGCCACTATTGTCTGGGGATCTACCCTATCTTCGAATACTCAAACTTCCCAGACAGTCCCGGGAACCAGTACTCAAACTACCCAACATATAGTTCCCCCAATGGCTGCATACTTTGGAAACACTGGGTCCCCAATGGGCACTTTTCCGGGTGCAATCAATGACTTACCTTCTCACCTGGAGAAAATTTTCCCACGATATGAGCACTTAGGCCCACGGACCATAGAAGAACATTTACAGGCATACAAAGATGCCATGAATCGACACCGGATCCAGCATGAAGATGTTGTGACCCGCATGTTTCCCTTGTCCTTGGGACAAAGCAAGTTGAACTGTTACCTGAACCTTCCCGCCAACTCCATCAACACTTGGTAGGATATGGAAGATGCCTTCTTGGCTGCCTTTCATGTGCATGTGGACCCAGCCTGGTCCCACAGCCAGTTTATCTCCATCAAAAAGGAACCCAATCAACCTCTTGCAACATTAAATCATAGGTTCCAGCATGCCTTGAAGAGGTGCACAGGCCCTTTTGTTCCATCGCCAGATGTCACCATACAGACATACCTTAATGCGATGGACCCTTTCATTGCCACTCTCCTCTGGAGAACAACCGCCCCGGGTGACCGGGATACTCTGGCAA
>MU224933.1:7558113-7571777 GCA_018584345.1 Thuja plicata | reverse complement strand
CCGCCACCTTTGGTAGACCAAAAGGCATGATATGTCTACCCCTCCCAAACCCAGATGACACTGGGTCCGGAAGTCTTCCCTTGGAATCAGCCACAGCAGACACAACATACTCAGACACAGCCATCTGGAGTGCCCTTCTTCCAGTCATCCACGGCCGGAGGATTTTCGCCCTCGACTCCAGTTAATCCTGCTGCCTTCCTGGGAAGCCAACAACAGCCATAGTCGTCCCATTGTGATGCTAACACTCAGTTGACCGTCGAGGTTGAGTCCCTCCGGTGAATGCTATCCACCCTGACCATGGACATGGGTCAGCTGAAGGCTGGGTCTTACGCACCCCAAAACTCAAATTCCCAGAGGGGGAATATCTTCTCCGGCCAGCGAAACAATAATGCCAGGGGAAGAAACTTCAACAACGGGCCTAGGCCCAACCAACAACAATGGAATAATAATGCTAACACTAGAGGCCCACCTCTGAACCAAAACACCAACCAAAATGGTGCTGGACCATCCCATTTTACGCCAGTCACAGACTTCCAGCCCATGACTAATTGGTGTCGGCTGCACGATACAGGTTCGCACAATGAAGTAAATTGTGCCACTTTGGAGAAAGTCATAATGATCTCCCAGCTGGATAGGTAGCAATCACACGATACCGCTCCCCCAGAGCCCCCTGTCCAAGAGCAAACCCACAGTGCCTTCACCTGTGATACCATCTTCTTTGGTACTTCCAGAGAAGATGAAGAAGAATCCAAACTATAGGGGTTCTTTGATGAATCCATTCTGCCCTTTGAGGCCAATGCCTTTACCAACCCACGGGCTCCATACAACACCCGGAGCCAGGCAGGTAAAGGACCAGCTTACACGCCTATACCTCCTACCAAAGATACTCCTCCTCCCCAGAGTAATGCAACTGATCGAACCGCCCCTCCAAGAGGCCCTAGCTCTAACCAAGCAAAAGATCTCACGGAAGAAAATCACCAGTTCCCGGGAGGAAGGTTCGATATCACAAAGGCTTTAGAGCAGACCACCACCTCCATGACCTTGATGGAGGTTTTGTTAAATTATCCCGAGCAGAAGAAGTCCCTTCTAAAGCTCTTAGGGAACCCAGAAGCAGTTAGCCGCCCTCCCAAGACCGTCTCCTTCGAAGATGCTAATGCGGCCATCTTCCAGGGAAATAATGAGGATCCTCCCTTCCTGCTAGGCCTGAACATTTATGGCAAAAACATACACAACTGCCTAGTAGATTCTGGAGCTTTGGGTAACATCATGCCCTTATCCATTTGTCAGAAGCTCGGGCTCCACCCCACTCCGTCTAATGGCGCAATGATCCAACTGGATAAGACTGCTGTAAAAATGGTGGGGGAATTGAAGAATGCCCGGATACACCTTATCCAGGACCCCACGATAGCCAGCATTATCAACATCCAAGTGGTGGACATCCCAGAGACTTACGGGATGTTACTAAGTCAGAATTGGTCCAAGTCCTTAAATGGATACTTTTTGACCGACTTCACCCACTTGTGGCTTCCGTGGGAAGGAGAATCCAATCAGATTCGGGTTGAAAGTGAACCCCGGATGAAACAGGCCCTTACCGAAGTAGGGAGGGTCAATGAAGTCATTTTCTCTGAATCTTCTATGGGGGTGTACCGGCCTCTCAAAATCTTAACATTCAATTTCATCCCTGGAGAGGATCCCGTAGTGTTGCAAAGAGCACAGGACTTGGAAGAAAAGGTGAGAGTTGAAGCTAACTCTCAAGGCCCCACGGCAACCCTTGCCACACTCCTATCCGGCACTTGGTGCCGAGTGCATTACCAAAAACATTCAGAGCATGAGTGTGAGCCATGTCGGTCAATCGCTATCCGACAACTTGATACCCTCCAGCGTGAACATGCAACCGATTCCCCGGGACCCAGTACTTCTACGGGATGCACTCCTTTAGTGCCATCCACCCGGGAATCACAAACCAAAACTCCTCCAGGGATAAATTCCATTCTCACGCCGGTAGTCCGAGGGAAAATCCCCAAGTCTCCCAGCAACAATCTAAAGAAAACTCCCCCTCCCCAGCCCCAGATTACAAACAATGACTTATGGACCCTAAAATTTGATGGGTCCCGATCCAAACAGGGCTGTGGGGCCGGAGTAGAATTAATCAACCCGCGAGGGAAATCCTTCCTCGCGTCCTACAGGCTGCAGTTTAACTGCATGAAAAATGTCATGGAGTACGAGGCCTTGGTCCTCAGACTCCTATTCGCACTAAGAAAAGGTATCACCCACCTCCGGGCCCTGGGTGATTCAGAGTTGGTTGTTAAACAAGTTCGGAGTCAATACACCTGTCATGACAAAAGGCTGGCCGCATACTGCAACCGGGCTTCGAGCCTCATTGAATATTTAGATGCCTTTGGCATTGACCTTATTCCTCAGCGACGGAACTATGTCCTGGATGCCCTAGCCGTTTCTGCCAGCACACTTGAGCCGATGGCCAGCTCACGACTCTGGAGATTTTCAGTTGAGATGGTCCCCACCCCCTCCATTCTAGACAATGTTACTCACTTTCAGGTTTTTGAGGATGATCAACATATCCTGGCCTTCATGGCCAATGTTGGTGTTTTCGAGGATCAGATAGTGGAGGAACGAGACCACGATGACACTGGACAGGGTGATGAAGATGATGGGATCATGGACTTGCCCACCAACACTATCCCTAAGGGGATGGTTACACTGGAATGAATCTTTGATTTGGACCCTCAAGCCTGTGAGAAGGTATCCTCCTCCCCTGAAGGAGGAAAATTTGAAAAAGTTAACATCGGCCAGCCCAGTGAAGAGAAAATCATCCACATAGGCACCTCCTGTTCCCCTGGGGAAAAGGAGAAGATTCTCGTGGTTCTCCGAGAATACATTGATGTGATTTCCTAGGGATATGAAGATTTGAAGACGTATGACACATATATCATGACTCACACCATTCCCCTGAAGCCAGATGCTAAGCCCTTTCGGCAAAAACAAAGACCGGTTAACCCCCTGATAGAGCCTCTGATTCATCAAGAGGTAGAAAAACTACTGTCAGCTTGGATTATCTTTCCAATCCGGCATACTACATGGGTTGCCAACCTGGTCCCAGTCAGGTAGAAAAATGGTGAGATCCGCCTTTGCGTGGATTTCCAAAATTTGAACAAGGCATCTAAAAAAGATAATCGCCCTCTCCCCTCGTTGGATGAGGTGTTGTAGATAGTAAATGGATCCTAGATGATGTCTTTCCTAGATGGATATTCGGGGTACAATCAGGTCATGGTCAAATATGAAGATAGAGAGAAAATAGTGTTTACCACCAAGTGGGAAACGTTCGCATATAGAAGAATGCCCTTCAGTTTGATCAACGCAGGGGCTACCTTTCAAAAGGCCATGGACATTGCATTCGAGGGCCTTGTGAATCAATGCATAATCATCTACATGGATGATTTGACCGTCTTCTCCCGGGACAGGTGCGATCACGCCGCCCACCTCACTTAGATCTGTGAGAGGTGTCGCCAGTATGAAATATCCCTCAACCCCAAGAAGTGCATATTCGGGGTCACCGAGGGGAAGTTGCTAGGGCATATCATCTCTGAGAAGGGTATATCCATAGACCCTGATAGAGTCGAAGCACTGCTGAACTTACAGTTGCCTGGCAGCAAGAAAGAAATACGATCCTTCTTTGGAAAAATCAACTTCGTACGTCGATTCATCACAGGATTTGCAGAGATAGTCAAGCCACTCAATGAAATAATGAAAAAGGACACCAAAATTCAGTGGAGTCCTGAAGAAAAATGGGCATTCGCCCAGATAAAACAGACCATAACGGAGGCACCTGTCATGGCTAGTGCAGATTATTCTCTTCCATTTTACATATACTCATTCGCTTTGCCGCATTCAGCCGCGGCAGTACTAACCCAAAAGGTTGAAGGGGAGGAACGACCAATTGCTTTCATGTGTTCCCCCTTTAAGAATGTCGAAGTCTGGTATTCATCACTAGAAAAGCAGGCCTTTGCTCTAGTTCACACCGTGAAGAAATTCTGGCATTATATCCTCCGGAGAAAAGTGCATGCTATCATTCCAGACCAGGCTATCAAATCTCTGCTGATGCAGAGTGAATTGGGCGAGAGATGGGAGAAATGGATGGCCATCCTCCAGAAGTATGATTTAGAGATGCAGCCCATGAAAATAGTCCGAGGCCAGGGACTAAGTCGAACAATAGCAGAGGAGACTCCCCACATAGAATGTCATACTTACACAGTGCAGTCCATTACCCAGGATCCGTGGTATACCGATCTGGTGTATTTACTGCTAAATAACAAATACCTGAAGGGATTACCTCCCCACAAATGCCGTGCCCTATGGATGAAAAGCGCTTATTTCATGATCAAAAACTTTGTGCTTTACCGTCAGAATTATGAGGGAGTTTACCTCCAGTGCATCGACAGGGACCAAGCTATGAAAATAATTGATGAATTCCATGGACAGTTTGGAGCCGGGCATGGTTCAGCCGATGCCACTGCCCATCAGATCCTCCGGGCCAGATATTATTGGCCCTGTATCTTCAAAGATGTTTACGCTCATGTCAGAAAATGCCATACTTGCCAAACTGCTGCACATCATGAGCGTAACCCAGCCATACCTCTGCAACAAGTCTATGAGGATAGACCCTTTGCCCAGTGGGCATTTGACTTCATCAGGGAGATCAACCCCAACTTGTTTTCCAACCACCGATACATACTGACTGCTACTGATTACTGCACTTGGTGGTCTGAAGCTATACCTTGCAAAAACAACACGGCGGATGTAGTCATCAAGTTTTTGGAGGAAAACATCATCACGAGGTTTGGAATGCCCTTTTCTTTAGTATGTGATAATGGTCCGACATTTTCTTCTGCAAAATTACTCGAATGGACCTACAACCGAAAGATCACACTCAAGTTCTCCAGCAACTATTACCCCCAGAGGAATGACATTGCTGAATCAATGAACAAGAACCTACTTGAGGTGATCAAACATCTGTTGGAACAAAATCCCCAGGATTGGCACCAAAAATTGAGATTTTCCCTCTGGGCGGATCGTATTCATATTAAAGCTGCCCTGGGAACATCCCCATTCCACTTGGTTTATGGTCAGAACCCTATATTCCCAGTCAACTTACAGATCCTAGTTTTATAGTTTATGCAGGAATTCAACAAAAGGGACAACATTGTGGAGGTTCAGCTCCTGAATCTGGTGCGGATGGAGGAACAACGAGACGCAGCCCTTGAACATTTCGTGCATCATCAAGCAGTAGTAAAATGATGGTTTGACAGAAGAGCCCAATACAAGGCTTTTCAGATCTCGGATCTGGTTCTGCTGTGGGATAAGGCCCAGGAGAAGAAAGGAAAGCACATCAAGTTCCAACGACTCTGGCTCAGACCATACTTAATCTCAAAAATCTGCGGGGCAAATACTTATCGCCTTAACACCTTAACTGGAGAACCTATCGTATTGCCTGTTAATGGGCAGTTTCTCAAACATTACTTCGAGTAAGGGTAAGTTTGTCCAAAGTTGTATTATATATAAATATCTCCTTGTAAATAGTCTTTTTGGCTGCCTTCCAGGGCAGTCTCCCCTGTTGTTTTTTGTTGTCTTTGTTTTCGCTTTTGGCTTTCTTCTGGCCCCGGCATTTTGTCCCATCTTGTAGAACAAGAATGCTTTGCATAACTTTGGCTTCTGGTGCAATGCCTCCGGCATGGTGAACTTTAGAATCTGTCTTTATCACGGTGGAGTCAACCCGGTCTCTAGGATTGTTTGCAGGTTATGGCACATTTTTGAGCAATCTCCATTGGGTGTTGGCTCTGAGAGTCTGGCAATCAGTGAACAATAATAATATAAGGAACACGTAATCAGACATGTCAAGGGTAGATCAGTTGTACTGGTTGGTTGATCCACGTCTAAAAATCTAAAGGAATTCCTTCCGGGTCTGGAGTTTTATCCTCTCCAAATATCTAAATATAGGTGGATAGGTGAAAGGAGTACCACCATTTGAATTTTAGCTAAGCTTGGGCTCAATGGTGAAAGAAGTACCACCTTCCCCACCGAGAAATAAATGAAGTAATGGAGATAAGCGGGACGAAACTCCGGTCTCCAGGGGAAAAGCAATTAAATTGATGACTGGTTCGATATAATTAGTACCGTTTCTCTATTTCTTCCCAGAGGTCATCAGCTTGATTTCCTTCCAAAGCACACATGACACCACTGATGAAAGGCTACGGACTGACTCCTGTGTGGTCGGGTTCTCTTGGATATGCTGCTCTATACTTGTCAAACGCTTCGGGAGGATGATTTGTTTCAGTTGTGCTAACCAGAGATTCTATGGTTCTCAAATGTGCTAAGGCATTTGTCCCAGATAGTCGCCATTTGTTATGCCCTGCATCCCCATCCCTACATTTTGTGTACAAAATGTTGGGTCCCCCTTTTTTTTCTTTTGCTTTGCTTTTTTTTTGTTGCGGCCTTGCCCTGTCTTTCTTTTCCTTTTTTGCTTTTTTCTCTGGGGTTTTCTTCCCCGGAGTGGGTCGTTTCCTTGGTTTGTTTTTCCCTTCCAGGATCTCGGATCCTGGAGGTTGCCTTTCGGTTGGAAGTTTGATTCCGGACTCTGGGATTCTTTGTGATGATGTTGCTAAGTCTTAGGAATATCATCGCAAGGAATCCCCGGGCCCGGAGTCCAGATGTTTTTCCTAACCTGAAATCTCCGGAGTGAGGAGGATTGCTTTTTACCGTGGGTATAAATAGGCTCGCCTGTCATCATCACACTTACTGCGATTAAAATCTTCGAAGCACTTAGAGAAAAATAGAGCGATTTTCAAAATGATTAGCAGAACAGTTACAGAGAGATTTGCGATAATCAAAGCTTAACACCTTCTACTGTTCTCAGACATATGCTAGTGCTCCGTGGTGGTGACCTTGACAGCTTGACAATTCGAAGTTGTTGTAGAGTTCTCCTGGTAATCTTTCCTTCCTCCGCCTTCTACATTTTCAGGTTGGTTTCTCTGCTTCCCTCCTCTTCCTTTTTGCCTTCATTTTCTGGTTATTCTTTCGGTTGGCTCGTTTCTGTTTTCGTTTTCTTTGTTCGGCTTTCTGGTTTCTTTTGTTTCTTTGGCTTTCTAGTTTTGCTGCTTGCTGGTGGCTTGGCTCTGCCAGAAGGTTGTCCGCCTTCTGTGTAGAATGTAGATAGTTTGTAAATATTTTGTAAATCGTTTGTAGATAGCCTATAAATAGCTTGTTCATGGTGTAAATAGCTGTATATTCTTGTTTCAGCTTTGTCTGGTTTGTTCCGTGGGAGTCACCCGTGTGTATATTCATGTATATATGTATATTTCTGTAGGTGACCCTTGTATATATCCATCTTTCCTGTATATATACCCTTCGAATCTCTGTATATCCTTCCAGGTGGCTCGACGAGCTGGTCGAGTCACCCTTGCTGTTGGTTTTTCGCTTCAAATTTGCTTCGAGGCAGAAAACCACCTGTTTGAAACTCGGCTCTTGGCCGATTTTAAATAGGCAATTTTCTCTCTCCTCCATCAAGGCTGTCAGAACCTTATTTATTTCCCATGCACGCAATTACTTCTGGCCAAGTGGCTTTCTCTTTTCGCGCGTTCGAACAATCGACTCCGCCGCCAGCGCCATCCCATCCATTCACTGCTAGCGCACATGGTGTTCACGTGGACTTGTTTCCACATTCTTCTTTACTAACAGTCATTTCTCTGGGCTTCGGGCCCCCTTTCTGCCATTCACCACATATCTTTGTCAAGTGTGACAAAATTTCCCAGACCCGGAAATATAATAAAGAATGCTAAGTTTATGTTTTTCTTTTCGGATACTTATGCGAAAAATTAACTTTTCAGGAAAAGCAAACGGCGCGGTGGTAAGAACTCTGGACCCCAGAGTTATTGTTTTATTTTGATAAATATGTTCTGACGGTTGCTTTGTCTCGCAGGTCCGGACTTCACTTTACAACCATGTCTGAAGCATCCGCCTCATCTCCTCCCGGAAGTCTGGAGTTGCCATCCACAACCGAGACCAGGGCAGCGGCAAAGTCTAAGATAGAGAAGGCCCTGGAAAAGCTCCCCCTCACCATGAAGTATATGTAGGGTGAGGAGATTGTGGGCTCAAAGATTGAGTCCCAAGGGAAATTTATGACCGACCCCAGTGTCGGAACTTGGGCAGAAATGCAGGCTCTAGTAAAAATAATGCATATACAACAATAGGCTGGAGATACCATTGCGACTAACGTTGGAGATTCTAGAATTCTTCGGGTAGCTTGCTTCCCATGCTTCGTGCAATCTACGGAGCTTATTCTTACTCTGGCGGCCCACTATAACTCTTCCGTCCGGGCCGTCATGTTAGCACCAGCAGAACCGTCGGGATTCTCCACTCCACTGGTGTCCCTTGACCCAGTTACTTTCCAAGCAGGCCTAGGAATCCCGCAATTTGAGAGATCCTTGGTGCTCACAAGGACAGAGGCCTTGAAACAATTCAACCAACTGGAGGACATCGCCCAGGTGTTTATGAACACTCACTGGCTAAAGGTCCCAAAGAGGGATCCAAAAAGAATGAAGATAGATATCCCCGGCTCCAAATTCAAGGAAAGCATCCAAATGGGGATGATTGCATTGGCCTAGGTATTTGGGAAGCCCTCCGCCCAGGAATTTGCAAAGTGGATGTATTATTTCCTCTTGGGAATCTCCGCTAAGGGAGAATTCTTCGACTGGGCGACCATTATCTCCAACCACGTCGACTCCCAGTTTCGACAGCTGAATGAGAATAAGAAGTTCTACATGACTTCTTATGTTTTCTGGGCTTTGGTCCAATAGAGGCCCCACTCCAATGGCCTACTTACAGATGGCATTCTCAGACTTGGCCGGGGATAGAAAGCACCGTGGGACTATTTCCCACAGATTCAATGGGAAGCCAGCTTCCCCAGTTACTGCCGGGTAAATGACTCCTTCGTTTACTACCATTTGCTCACACCCACCCGGGATGCCGGGTACCGCCTGTCTAAGGAGGCGATGAAATTAGTTAGTAGTTATGGGCACTACTACATCTAGTTCCAGCAACACACATACATTAGGGTCGCCGGCTTCTCCGAGAAACCTTACTTGTTGCCCAAGCATTGCGGGGACAAGATCGTGCTGCTGGAATATTGTTGGCAGATGATGGAGCTGCATACCCTCTTGGCCCACAAGAAGGTCCCAAATGTTTCATTCCCAATCTCCTATGGGAACTACACCTGCAATCTGGCCGTCGCAAAGGAGGCAGACAATGAGCTTCAAAGTTACAACTTGCAGGAATTTTATCTGGCACAGAAAAATTTTGATCCGCATGGCAGAATTGCAACGACACTGCTCCGGGCTACGGACCCCCACTATGCACACATAGAAGACTTCTGGGCAGATTGCCAGGATGATATGGATGTGCGCAGCTGGCATTATGACAGAATGATGGCTGGAATGATGCAGGAGCTAAAGCTCCAGAGATTCCCGACGGGCTTTTCAGACAACGCCCCCACTATAGATCCCCAGTACAAAGAAAAGGGGATAGAAAAAATGCCCCTGGCACCAATGAATTGGGGTTTCCAGGAGGATCACATAATTGAGGACTTCACTCGGGAGGTGCTTGAGAGAAGTCATGCCTGTTTTAAGAAGGCATGCCCCGGGAGTGCTCGCCTGGCCTCCTGGCTGGTAACAAAAGCACCACCACCAGTACTAAGGTTGACTCCGGGGGCCGGGACTTCTACACAAGGCACAGATAAAGGAAAAGGGATAGAGACAACTCCCCCCGCGCAACAAGTCCCCATCCACGAGAAGATTAGGCAATCTGTAGCGTTCTCCCAACAAATGAGGGAGCAATTGATCACAAGGCTTGCCACTCCCCCGCTAATGGCCAGAACAATTCATCCTCCTTCCTCCCCATCACTGGCTGCCTTAATGGCGAAGGCGATGGGGGTGGATCCTCTGGAGGCAGCAGCAATAGCAGATGCGGGGCCGCCTTTGATCACCCGGAGGAAGAGAAAGCACATAAAATAGCCCAAGGCAGAACCGACACCCAGGGCTTCCCTCCCAAAAGAAGTAGAAATCCTTTCTTCTAGTTCCCCAGAACTGGAAAAGGAAATAGAACAGGCAGACATCCCAGCCAGTCCCCCTCCAGAAGAGGAGTTTGACATGTTTGCAGCCGATGAGTTCAGAAATCTGCAAGGGGACAATACAGAAGCAGGGACAGAAGTCCCGAAGCAAGAACAAGAGGCTGTGGACCCAGAAGTTCGGGAAGAAGAAGCTGCGGGACAAGAAGAGCAGCAGACAGAAGAAAAGAGGCCAGAACCAGAGATTATCTTTGGGGCCTTAGTAACAGAAGGTTCAGGAGTGGGCCAACAACTACCGAATGAACCAAAGGCATCCGCTAGGGAACCCGGACCCAGAACTTCGAGACCAATCGTAACCCCAGCCGCCTCGTTCCCAAGGCCACTCCCGGGGGTAACCTTTGGGCGGATTATCACAGCGGCCCAAACTCTAAATCTTGGCCCGATCCCGCCCCTGCTACCCACAGATGGAGCAGAAGAGAAAGAGCAGCATGAAGAAGAGATCCCCGAAGAAGCCGATCAGGGTCTAGACACAACAATTGACATCACGGACCAGGCTAAGGAGATCGAAATTGAAGAAGATGTTGCTACAAAAGAAGTTCCAGCAGGGAGGGAAACACATGAAATACCTGTTGAAAAGGAGCAGCCGCCACCGAACACCGGGAGAGGATTCGAAGAACAAACTCTGGTAGGAAAGCCACCCCTCCCACCTCCATGGTTGGCAGAGAGCAGAAAAAGGAAAGCCCAATCATCTCCAACAGTCCCTATCTCCCTGGCTAAAATGATGGCTTTGGCTCAGGCCCCGCCAAAAGAAAAGAAGGCCCGGACAGTTCCTACTCTTCGAACTGGGCCGAGTGGAGAAACAATTGCGGTGGTAGCAACACCTCACCCAGACGTCGATGAAGCGACCGTGGATTACAATATCGCAGAGGTACCCTTGGGAAAAAGAGGAAAGCAGGGCGAAGTGGACCTGCTAAAAGAAGCGGCACGGGCAGTGGAGGCCCGATACGAAAAAGAGGCCTAGAGGCTCAAGGCAGAGAAGGAGAAGAGCACAAAAATTATGGGGTTACTTACAGAGCTGGCCCGACCCCTAAACACCACCCCTCCACAGACCTCCACATCAGAGGAGTTACCGCAGAGGGACATAGAATCCTTGCGAGTAATGAAGAAGAAGGCCCAGGCATTAGACGATTGGGTCACTCTACAAATAGGAAACACCCAGCATTTCCTAGCGGCCACTCTCCCAGATTTATATATGGCCCGGTAGATTATTTTGCAGGCAGAAGCACTGATTGAGCAGTGGGAGAGTGACGCCGAGAATTACCAGGTGTGGAAGGTAGAGTTCAAAGAACTCCTCACCCTGAGAGAAGATATAATTTTCAAATCCAAAATTCTGGGTGAGGAATCATTTGATTTCGTAAAGGCTCAACACTCCAGACTGGACCTCACATTGGAGGTAACCAAGCAACTGGTAGAGTCTTTACAAGAAAAGATAAACATGATGAAGTGTTCTTTTAATTTATACAAGTCATTTGTAGTAAAAGCTTCTGGGGTTGATCCCCTTGCTACAAATACTTATCCCCCCGAGGAGTCAGTTTTGGGGAATTTTGATGAAAGGATGGCATCCCGGTATCAGTCCCCGGAGGGAATGGATGGGGCCCGGATGGCAAAGCTAACCAAAATGGTGCTTAAGGGCCATGATGCTGCCAAGATGGCAGATGAATTCAGAAATAATGTTTCGGACTTGGCGGAACAAGTTGAAGTGGCCAGACACAGAAGGGCCAGCCTAAGGAAGATTGATGAAGAAGGCATTTTCCACATCCTTCAGGCCTTCAATGATAATAAACAGCCTTGAGCGTTCCCTAGGAACTGGGGAAATTTGAGTATTCAGCATTCTTTATTCTTTCAGGGATTAAAGTTCCCGGATCCCGGAGTTCCGGATCCACAATTTTGTATTCTTTAAAGTGATCTGCGTCCCGGTCCCCGAGGCCGACCGGTCACTTTTAGAGGCGATTAATAAAGACTATCAGAGGGTAGTTGGATACATCAAGAGGCATTGGCTCAGCAGTTGGTTTCTGACAGGGTGATCTTCTCGAGGTGCCGTTTAAAGGTACACCTGGCACGTTGGAGACAGGGTGCCACATTTCCCATTTATGAGGCATGTAGCCTCGGTCCCCTGGGGACCTACTTTCTTCTTTCTTCTCTCTGGCTCTCTTCTCAAGGCCGATTCTTCTGATGTATATTCTTATCTGCTTCCTCTGACCTGGCAGACCTATTCCATCTCTAGGTCTTTTGTAGGGTGGCGCAGGTAGTACCGGCCCCCAGGTATTGTATTTTATTAAAGCATAGTAAAATAGGGTTAGGGTTAGAAAGAGTTGTATAAATAGGCAAATTGACCCATTTCCAAGGGTCGGAAAAATTGATGATTTTGTTGTCCATAAGAAATAGCAAGAGTAATTTTCTGGTTTCATTTGCAGAGCTCAATGCTCCATTGTTATGTTTTTGATAGTTAGATGCTCCCTTGGAGCCACCATTGTATCACGCACCAGTGCTTGCTGGACTACATTAATGAAGGAAGGATTCTTGGCAATGAAGTTGTTAACGTCCCTGCTTCTGAGTTAATGGTATTTCATGCTTTGATGTTCTGTATGTCCTTCACTCTGATATGTTAAATTAGATTAATGACCTCCTTATTTCCGCTACTGATAAAATGCTAACTGATGGTTGTGTGTTTCTTCGGTATTTAGTGTAGTCTTTCAGAGTGTTGTTGATGTTCCAGACTTTTCAGCATGACTATAGTTAGATAAATGTTCCTAACCCTACAGGATCTTTTTCATTTTATTTGCTAAGTGTGGAATACTCTGGGAAACCCTTACCATTCTAAATCTCTGGAAGAATGAGTTGAAGTAACCAGCTATCCCCCTTGAAAACAGTCACCTCTCCCAACCGAGCCCCGCACCATCGTGACCCGACACCTAGGTGCTTGAAGGCCTGGAGGATTTATTTCCCCTGGACAACCTTTACAGGTGGAGTTGGCCAATTTCTCCAGACTCCGGAACCCGGTGACAACTTATGACTGTTGGCGGACCCGGTCAGCAAAACCCCGTCAACAGAGTTCAGGCCCCTATAACTTTCATGAGCGTCCCCTTAAAAAATCATGAAGTTAAATATTCACAGATTGAGAAACATGCTTTTGCGGTGGTTAAAGCATTGAAAAACTTCTGATTCTACATCTTGCATTCACATTCTGTGGTGTATGTCTCAGATGTAGCAGTGAAAAGCGTGTTGACACAGTAAGAAGTAGGTTGCAATGCTCGAGGAGCTTGGATAGCAAAGACGGAGGAATATGACATTGAAATTAAGCCCACTAAACTGGTAAGAGGAAATGCTTTATGTAGAGCAATTGCGGAAAACAAGATCATGGAAGAGACAGAGGAATCCGAAGAAAAGTAGTTGGTCTTGGCCGTGGGACTCCAAGATACATGGTTCGAAGATATTGTTTACTTCCTCACATACGGAGAATGCCCAGACGGCC
>MU224933.1:7543521-7553575 GCA_018584345.1 Thuja plicata | reverse complement strand
AATTCAGAGAGAAGCCAGTAATCAGAGAATGGCTTTTCAACTGTTGTAATCAGATATTGTTCATAATTTGGGCACTAAGAGTCATATTCCTAAGAAGTAAGAAAGGACAAATCTGTTTACTAACAGAATGCTTATCTTTTATGCATTAATGAAAGCATAATCTTTATCTCTCTGATTCTCTAAAGTCTTTGACACTTTGATTATAACTGATTAGATTATATCAAGTTGACATCAATGACAATACAATCCATTAACTGATTTAATGTATAGCATTATCTTTCTAATTTTCGGTGATCAACTTAACATCTTCAAAAATTCAATCAATTACATGTCATCATTAACTTCTCTTAAGATATGGTAACATAATAAAAAACAATTAATTAGTTTCTTGACATCAATGACCAAAAAATAACTGATCTAACCATTTCTACAATCATGATACTCGGTATCACTCGGTTTGCATCATCTCCATCAAATATTCATCAGTTAGTAAACAATATGCACTTTCATCGTTCTCGACCTTAGGAAGCTTAGGCCTCAAATATTGTTGATCCCATGCAATATATATTAATCTACGTATAACATCATATCCATCTTTGAACTACTTCTCCATTTGGGATGATGAGCCTCCAGCTATGGACATAAATTTTCTTATATGACTTGCCATTCTTTTGCAAAAGCATTAACATCCATTATAACCAAACAATTCTCAAAACCATTTTACCTACAGGATTGAAAACATAGGCACCAAATTATCTAAATGAACTCGAGAAATAAATAATTCCTTATAATTGTATACTTCATTTTTCCCCTAATATCACTTTTTCTATTCTATTTTTGTTCACTTTTTTTTATTTAATGTCCTTTTACTCTTTTCCAATTTAAATCAATTTTTTTCAATTTTTTTTTTTAAAAATCCCTTTAGATATTTGCTAATTTTTCATAATTTAGTACTTTGTATTCCTTTTCTTAAACTTCTTCAATGATTTTATTTTTCTAACACCATTATTTCATTTTATTCTATTTTTATCTAAAAATGAATGTAAGGATTTACACGGAACTTAACCTACTCTCGATGGGAATATTATGAACTATGCTTGATTGTAATTGTAATGCAATATTCTACTTTGCATCATCCATATGAACATACAAACTAGAATTAAATGTCAAACATTATCAAAAGCTAATACCCGCCTAGACCAGAGAAGTGTTTTTTCATTGCTCAATCTTATTTGTGATGATTTTCATCGTTCTTCCCAAAACATGCAACCTTGTCACCTTGATCCCCACCTCTTCCATAACCACCCCTCATATTAACTTATATATAATCTCCTATCATCTAACCCTTGCACCTCTTTTAAGTGCAAGCGCTAGTTATTATTACATCATATGACCAATAAATGAAAAATCAGTAATAGTTTTTTTCACAATGCTCATACAACATATTGAGACATGAGTGCATCAATGATATACTATCCAACACATCCACACTATTATTAAAAAAATATTTATATATTGAATTGGGAAAATTTGGATAAATTGCAAGCAGTTGATAATTTAACACATTTAATTCAAAATCAGCTTCAAGAAATGTTAATAAAATCAATATTGTTGAACTGGGTCTTATCACATCTTAAGTACCTGGCCCATTTGTTTCCTGGAATATGATTGGAATTGGCATTATCTAATTCTGAATAATGCCAAATTCCATGTTTGGGTCCATGATTAAAAATGGAATTGGAATTACAAAATTCTGATTTTGCCCCAAGATGAGCATATCAATCTTCCACCTAAATAGGTGGAATTGGAATTTCGAATTCCAATTCCAATTTTCACAAAAGCAAATTTAATATTTCGTGGGATCCGTGACTATAAAGATGTATATTATATTTCTATAAGGATGTATATATATACATGTGTGTGTATACATACATGTGTGTATATACACATGTGTATATATAAACATGTGTGTATATACACACATGTGTGTGTATATACACACATGTGTGTGTATATACACACATGTGTGTGTATATACACACATGTGTGTGTATATACACACATGTATGTGTATATATACATGTGTGTATATATACACAAATGTGTGTATATGTGTATACACACACATGTGTGTATATATATACACATGTGCATGTATATGTGTATACATGGATACACACTTGTATGTGTATATGTGTGTATGTATACACATATATGTATATGTGTGTATATATATATAAATGTGTGTATGTGTGTATATATATACACATGTGTGTATGTGTATACATGGATACACACTTGTATGTGTATATGTATGGTGTGCATATATGTGTATATATACACACATGTATGTGTGTATATGTGTATATATACATATACAAATGTGTTTATATGTGTATACAAACATGTGTGTATGTGTATATATATATACACATGTGTGTATATGTGTATACATACATACTTTACGCACATGTGTGTATGTGTGTATACATGTATTTATATATACACATGTATACACATATACACACATGTGTATATATACACACATGTATATATATGTGTTTGTATATACACATGTATGTATGTATATATACACATGTGTGCATGTGTGTATAGATATTCACACATATACACACAATATTCAAAGAAATTAAAAAATAAAGATTTAAAATTCCTTATGCATCTTCTCATTCATCTTTCGGGTGAACCAAACGGGTCAATCCATATTCTGAATTTCATTTTGAGGATAAGCATGTTCCTGAATTGTAGCATCTTCCTTAATTGACCATATCCAGGATATGGTATTCCAGTACCCAAACGGGTCATCCACACACCTATTGAGTCATGACTATCATTGAGTCCTCGAACCTATTGTTTAGTCAATTATTGTCTTGTCTGATGATTTTTAACCCTTCGTCACTTTTTTAATTTCAATTTATGCACTCTATATTCTAATTGAATCCCCGAAAGGGATTTGAACTTGACCCAATTTCTTTGATGTCCTAGTTCAAAAACTAGGGTTTAGAGCGTGTTCTTCATTTCCATTTTTTCCTAATTTTTTCCTCATCGTTATATTTTATGAATAATTATTATGAGTTCCTTTGAACCCAAAAATCTCTCTCTATTAATCTCTGGAAATGGTCCTTGTGAGATCTCTAATGATTTTTGACATTACTCACTTGGCTTTGCACAAGGTGCGAAATAAAGACAAGAATCTTCTTGTTATCATGGTTATCCCTACCTAGGGTTTCCTTTGTAAATAAATTCTCCACTGTGACATTCTTCACAACTTGCATTATGTATGTTTTATTGTGATTCATTTGATGTCCTAAAGCTAGTCTTTCAAATGCACATACACTAAAGTCGCAGTGTTGTGATATTTGAAAACATGGTTTTATCATTAGGAAACCCTAGTTCATGGATTTAATTTTTATTAAAAAAATAATCTTTGTCAATCCAATAAATTTTAAAAAGAATAAAATAGGATGTAATTGGATTTTTTACAAAATTTGGTTATAATACTATTTTAGGTTGACCAAGAGATTGTAGCTCAAGATTTATTGTGGAGGATGAACCCATCCCTTAAATATTCCTTTTCATGATCTTTCCTATTTTAAAGTTGCCATAATTAGAAGAGAGGCTTAAATATTCATAATAATTAAACTTTAAATTAATTTCTAAGACATGCTAAATTTAATGAAATTCAAATAAAGTCTCTTCTCATTCAATAAAATAAATTGTAATCTACATAACAGATGACACAACATGTAGCTTATTCTTTAGTTGCATTACCTTAAACATAAACTCACACATTAAAAACACCCTAAAAATTAGGAACAAAGAAAAAAAATTTTAAATCATATTTCTCCTTAAATTCTCTAGCCTTAATCAATACAAGATAGAACGTGAATTTTCCAATCTTTACATGAGACCAAATGAAAATAACAGTTGAGTTACACATGTGATGGGTAGATAGTTTTCTCCCTTTCAATATCCTCCTCCACCTTGTTGGGTTGGGAAAAAAGGGCATTCTATTAATGGTTGTTTTTCTTGGAAATATAAAATTAACCCATCTAATGATAAAATATTCATTAAAAAAACTCACACATCAATTTCTATATAGGTGAAATATGGATCATGTTGTCTATGCATGAAAGGCTGAATATCAAAGATTTGACATAATATTCAAGAACCTCCACATGTTCAAACAAGTTAAATGTTATACCAAAAATATTTTTAGAAATAATTCATTGCATACCTTTAAACCCCTCCAAAGATTCAACCATATTTTATGTAACATGAATCTTTGGCTCTTTTAAATGGAACTCTTAGTGAAGACGTCGACATTTGTGTGTTCTTATCATGCTTAATATTTCAAAATGGAACTCTTAGTGAAGACATTGACATTTGTGTCTCCTTATCACACTCAATATTTCAAAACATAGATGTTGATAAGGACACACATATGTTGATGTCTTCATTTTCCCTTTACACATATCCATGAAATCCTTAAAATATAAATCTCTCTATATATGAATTAGCTAAAATTTTCCCTCCTTTCATTAGCATACCATAAAACATAATATAAATAAGGTCATTAAATTCTTAACACCTCCTTCCTCTAGTACTTTTATGTGCATGCATGATATGATCTCTTTCTTCCACTGGTTCTTCCCTCTCTACTCTTAGTTTTGATCACCCACTTCACTTCACTTAATAAAAACATACTATTAACAATAAAATATAACTTTTTACTTTGCCTCTTCAAAATATAGCTTGTAGGATTTGATAGTTATAATCTATATTTTTAATTCAAGATTAAAAGTGGTCATAACTTTATATTGCATTATGAATAATTAAAAAAATATAATATTAAATTATTAAAATAAAAATATATATAATATTAAATTATTAAATAAAACTAGAACACCGCTATCGAGCACCATCATGTGCATGACCTATCCATGCATTTATGATCTGCAACTCCAGTTCAACACATTTATCATTTCGTCTATTTCAAATTCATGCACTGTCTCAACTTTAAGATAAATCAAATGCATTGAGTGCATTTTGAGAAAGATAATGGCAAGATTTGGTGTACTTTAGATCTTTGCTAATTTTTCATAACTTAGTACATTGTATTCCTTTTCTTAAACTTCATCAATCATTTTATTTTTCTAACACCATTATTTCATTTTATTCTATTTTTATCTCAAAATGAATGTAAGGATTTACATTGAAATTAACCTACTCTCAATGGGAATAGTATGAACTATGCTAGAATGTATTCTTAATGTTGTATTGTACTTTACATCATCCATTTGACCATATAGACTATAATTAAATTCTAAACATTATCAACAGTTAATACCTACTTGTTAGAATGAATTTAGAATAAATGAGAGGGGGGGGTGAATCAGTTATCCATGGGTCTAGATGTGCCCATTAAAACTTTATACCAATTTAAACAACCCAGATCTGCTTGGAAGTGATAGCATAAGTCAACAATATAAATATGCAATTTACTGTTCAGATGAAATAAGCTTGTTGAAACTTAACTGTAAAACACAATATAAACATTCACACAAGTTGACACCAGTAATTAACGTAGAAACCCAATTTGGGAAAAAACACCAATAACATGCTATCAAGTTTTCACTCTTCTGAAGTGATGCCTTGTTAAGAGCCAACCCTGTTAAAGGTTACAAAACACATTGCTAAATGTGACCCAGTTAAAGGATTTAAACACCTTTTCAGGAGTGGCCTTGTTAGAGGACTTAGAACATTCCAATCTGAATGTCACCTTGCTTAAAGTATTTATACACTGACTATTAGGTCAACCTGGTTAAAGGATTTCAACTTATATAATGGTTAGAAATTAATCAACAAGTTTTGATCTGATTCATACAACTTACTTTGCAATCCAAATCCAATTCAGCTCTAATGCTAATTCACTAAGTGGCCTTCATTCTCATCTCAAACTCCAGATCTACTTGGGAACTCATCAAGCAATCTCTCTCTGCTTCTCTGCTCAGTCTTCTTTTCTTAGATCTTTCCAATCATTCAATTAACCATGCAATCCAATTGCACACTCTGCATACACATCTATCTTCACACTCCTCATGAACAACCCCTTGAGGTTATCATATACCTCTCCAACTAGGTCAGATACATCTTTTGCGACTTAATCAAGATTGTAGATCTTAGGTTAGGTCAGATCCAATGGATCTTTCCATCATTACATTTAATTTATTTCTCCAATACAATTACCAATTAAATCTTTGATCCATGCATTAATTATGGTTACTCGTGCATTTACATAGTGTAGATCAAACGTGCTTATCCTTAATTAAATTTACATATCCCAATAAAATCAACTATGTCAGCCAGAGATCTTAAATCTCATCAATCATCAAAATACTACTGCTCGGCTAACACAACTTGCTCGGAAATTTACTGACACTCGACACATATAGGAAAATATACTTGACACACACTAGTGCTCGACCGACACAAGAACTTGCTTGACATAAATTGTTCTCATTAAACTGTTAGTGAAAGATAAACAACATATCACTTTGCCAATGTGCCAACTGATAAAGTACCCTTTGTAATTCCTCATAACTCAACCATTCTTCTTGGTCTTCTTGTTAAATCTCCTCCATCAATCAATAGATATGGTACTCAAATAGATAGCCATAGTCTCACCAGTCAAGGTTTGACATCAATGACAAAACAATAATTGTTTCCATTGTAGCTTTCCAAACAATATTTCCAACAATCTCCCTCTTTGGCATTCATGGAAACACAAAACTATAAAAAAATAATATTGGAAACATAGTTACCATACAATCCAAAAAGTGCCTATGTTCCTTGTATGAACAAATTTTCATTAATTAATGTCTTTAGCTTCATTTTGATTCTCATCTTGTAAAACATTTCTCCCTCTATGTTTGTAATCACACTGATATCTTTTTGTTTCTGTTCATCAAACTCTCTTTGTATCTTTCTCAGTGTAATTCTCCCTCTTTCAGTATAATTATCCCTCTTTGACAACAATGCCAAAGATGTTTACATCTTCATCATGAAGATTCTTCTATTCTAAATTTTGTATCATGTTGTTCCTATCATCTTGCGTATGACTTATACTCTTTTACTATCCTTGTCTATCTTTTCACAACATTAGGCAATATTCTAAAGTGTGATTGTCTGTGCATTAATGTGTGAAATATTCTGAATATAACATTTGATGCAACAGTACCATTCTGAATTAATTAGCTTCAATTAGGGGAATTACCCCCAATTCACCTAGCAGATACTCATGAGCATCCTTGGGTAGTGCCTTTGTAAATATGTTTGCTAACTGTTCCTTAGTGTTCACATACTCCAGTCTCACTTCCTTCTTCTGAACTAGCTCCCTGAAGTAATGATACTTGATAGCTATATGCTTTGTCTTAGGGTACATTACAGGGTTCTTTGAAATATTAATGGCACTCGTGTTATCACAATATATGACAACTGGTTCTGTGATCTCTTCTTTCATACCTTTCAGTAGCATCTTCAACCACACAATATTAGAGCAATTAATTGTTGTTGCCACATACTCAACTTTAGCTATAGATTGTGAGGTGTAGTTTTGTTTCTTTCTTTTCCATGAAACTAATATTTTCTCCAAAATAAATGCTCCTCCTGTTGTGCTTTTTCTGTCATCTACATTTTTAGCCCAGTCAGAATTGGTATAAGCTTTGAGTTCAAATTTCTCATTCCTTTTGTAATACAGACCATAGTCATTTGTTCCTTTCAAATATCCCAGAATCATTTTTACTACCATCATATGAGTTTCTTTGGGATTGGCAGAAAATCTAGCAACAATATGAACATCTACTACAAGATCAGGTCTACTGTGTACAACATATTGCATCTTTCCAATCATTGATCTGTACAGTGCTTGATTTACTTCTTTTGTCTCATCATTTTTTATTAACTTCATTCCAGTAGCCATGGGTGTACTCATTGGTTTTGATTCTTCCATTCCAAAAGTTTTTAGTATCTCTTTGACATATTTTGATTGAGTAATATAGATACCATTCTTCATCTGATATATTTGTAAGCCAACAAAATCTTTTATCTCACCAAACATAGACACCTCAAATTTAGTTTGCATCTCCTTTGCAAATGCTTGGCATAACATATCTTGTCCACAAAAAATAATGTCAGATCAACAAAAATTTCAGCTAATAAAGTACCTTTACTTTGCTATGTCTTCAAATACAGATTGTTGTTGTCATTGGTTCTTGCAAATCCAATCTTCATCAGATAATTGTGCAATCTTTCATACCATGCTCTTGGTGCTTGCTTCAGTCTATATAGTGCTTTGTGTATCTTGCAAATCATATTCCTTTTGCTTGGGTCTACAAATCCATCAGCTTGTTCAATGTAGACTTCTTCTTCTAATATTCCATTATAAATGCTGACTTCACATCCATTTGATAGAATTTAAATCCTTTGTAGGATGCATATACAAGTAAGGTTCTGACACCATCC
Source organism: Thuja plicata (assembly GCA_018584345.1). NCBI lineage: Eukaryota > Viridiplantae > Streptophyta > Pinopsida > Cupressales > Cupressaceae > Thuja > Thuja plicata. Next base: position 7,545,031 of record MU224933.1, on the reverse strand, counting down.
AATCTTTCCCTTCCTCTTGTGCATAACCCTTGCATACCAGTCTAACTTTGTTTCTTGTTACCTGTCCATGTTCATTCAGCTTGTTTCTAAATACCCACTTAGTACCAATTACATTTTTATCATTCGGCCTAGGTACAAGTGTCCAAGTATTATTATTTTTAATCTATTCAATCTCTTCGTTAATGGCTTGAATCCAGTCTTCATTGTCTAAAGCATCTTTTACTGTTTTAGGCTCAAAATCACATAACAAGCAAGTATCTTCTCTCAATTTTCCTCTTTTCATGACTGCAAAATCTTTTTCTCCTATGATTTGATTAGGTTTATGGTTCCTTCTTACATATTTTGCCAAAGTAGGTTCTTTCTCTACTTCAGATTGATCATTCATGTTTAATTCAAGTTGAAACTGTGACTCGACATCTCCATCAGATAGCTTGGCAGTCACCTCTTTTTACCCGGAAATTTCATTCTGTGACTCGACAGTAGGGATAACTTTAAGAAACCCCCATCTAGAAAAATATATAAAATCTTGGCGAATCTTTCATTTTATTTTTAAAAAAATCAATTCTTATTGGCAAATCTCTCAATTTTTTGGGAAAACAAATTATTTGTATTGGCGATTATTTTTTAATCACAATTTTTTTGTAGAAAATATTGGTGAATCTCAAAAAATAACCAAAATTTCATTAATGACCATGGAAAATAATTATATCTAAAGAAAAAAGAGTTCTTATAGAAAATTATTAGGCTAACTATGAGAATATTTGATGGGTTTAAGGGAACTCTATAGTATCTAGTTGCTACCATTTATTTAAAATATAATCAAATAATCCTCCTTGTATTGTGTGAGATAAATGTATCATTATTTTTATTATTATAATAGAACCCAAAATTTCTTCAGTGTCATTGATTTATCAACAATCTAAAGGAAATCTTAGCCCCAATAAACGTTACAAATAAGATAGTAACATTTTTGCCTCATGGAATATAATGAAGATCACTAGATTATGTTTTAAATCAATAATGACAACTAATATTGGTGACACAACCCTAATATAACTAATAGTTATGATATATTATTGGTGAATTAATTTAGATTTCTATAATAACTGATTAAATTTAGGCGAATTGAATCTAACCATCTATCAAATATTAGGCAAATTTTTTAGTTCAAATTTTTAATAAAATAAATTATTTGGAAATTTAAATATTTCTAAAATAAAATTTTGTAAAAATTTGGCAACTTAGGTCGCCTTAAATCTTGAATTATTAGCCAAATTTTAATTCTCAAATTTCAAAAATTAGCCAATTGGTGAATATTAGCCACTAAAAAAATCACTGCTCGACAAGTGCAGACTGTTGCTCGACAACTTCAGTTTCAATCTCAGGTAATTCATTAGAATCTACCTCATCAGGATAGGTGAATGATTTGTAACTCTCAGGCTCAGTCATGCTTTCTTCTTCATTTCTTTCTACATATTCATCAATTCTAACATTTGCACTTTCCACAATT
>MU224933.1:7471804-7514486 GCA_018584345.1 Thuja plicata | reverse complement strand
TATACATAGGTTCCAGTACTGGGTCCCCGATTTAGATCCATGGTCAACTCTTCCTGCACACTCAATGCACACATCAGTAGATCCAAAACAACATGATATGAAACATAACATAATGTCAATAATATAAATAAGCATATAAACCACATTGCATTAGAACTGAAACATCCTAGCATTGGTTTCCTAAACCAAATTCATCATGTTACATTCATACATTTAGATCCATATAAGATATCAATATAAGCTGAAACTAAATCAGAACATAAACATCTCGAAAGTACCTTGATTACAAAATCAGGTGCCGAATATATAACACAGGATTCCACTGATCCTCAAATGTATAAAAAGTCTCTTATAGTCAAAGTATGTCAAAGCATAAACTACTGAAAGCATGGGAACAAAATAGTAAAACTATAACAGTCTAATGTAGGTCTCATAGCTTTCACAACCCCAAGATCCAAGAAGCTGTCATGCAATCACTGTGGAAAACCAGGCCACACCTCAAATATCTGCAGAAGCAAAATGAAAGGTATTTCTTAAGCACAATCTAATTTTATTGGAAATTGTAATAAATGTCAAAAGAAAGGACACAAAGTATATGAGTGCAGACCCAAAGTGACAAATCCAAAGAGAAAAACCTATATGGACAAGTACTGTCCTACATGCAAGATGAATGGGCATACACATAAGGAATGCTGGAAAAAGAACAACAAGGCATGGACTCCAAAGGAAACTGATAAAAGCTACAAACTGACAAGAGAAGGTAACTCATATGTTTGGGACTATAACACATGGGTAAATTGCACAACATGTGGAAGGTATCTTCATATTGCTGCCAACTGTATGAAAAAATGGACCAAGAGGTCACAGTGTTGGACCAATCCAGGTATGACATGTTTGCACTATCATAAGGTTGGACATGTGATAAAAGATTGCAAAGACCGACTGACAGACACAATTACACATCCCAATGGAAATACCATTGATGACATCAAAAGAATGAGAAACAAGATGTGGGTAAAAGCCACAAACACTAAAGGTGTTGGAACAAGAAATACAAATGATGACACCCCATCCACTGGATCCGGTGACATCACTACATCTAACTAGATTGCACAAGTATGGAATTGCATTATATCAAGTTTTACTATGCATCGGTTCCATTATACATAGTTCATATTGTAATATAGGCATGAAAGAAGATGCAATATATTGTTACTTGTTAATCTATTGAAAAGAAACCATCGGTTATTAGGCACAATATACATCAATGAACACACACAAAAAAGTTATCAAGACTTACTAGAATGTATCGATCATTACACAATCTAATTGTAAACTGATGGATATTGGTGAATACTGAATCACAAAAGCTATCTTCGCAACCTCACCGACAATCATCGGTTAAGTATCCAAAACTGCTAGCTACCTCAACACTTTGCACAATCACCGGAGATGTTGTGACTATCTTTATTGATAAAAGCAGTTTTCATAAACTGACGAGTTGGTAAACATTAATGACAACTAAGGGCACAAAAAGGTATAAAATCCCAACGGGTAAGCTCATTTTTGCACCCGCAATTTTTGAGCAGAGTAGAGTGATTTGAGAGTAGATTGGAAAGCGACCCAACAGAAGTCAAACTCGAAGCATTCAGATTCATAGGCAATCACAAAGAATCAGTAAGTTAATACACTCACCGATAGCACTATTTTGATTTATGAAAAATCCTAAATCAAAAAAATGATGGCATCAACTTCTTGGGTAGAGAAAATCAAGGATGACAAGAAGAAATCCTTCAAGCTTGTCAAAATAGGATCATGTGCTGAACCTAAGTATAAATTACACCTTGAAATAGCTTCTCAACCAGACGATTCTAGAGCATTCTCCTAAATCCCACCTAGGGTTTTATTGGTATAGGACGTAAGGTCCTACATTCACTGCAAGATCTCAGAGATAGAAGATCTAGACCTTGATAATGCCTATAGGGAACTATGTGATGATGTTGGAAAGATCAAAGAAGAGCATAAACAGTTGAAAGTAAAGGGATTAACAAATGCACTACATTTTCCAAGGTTTTCAAAATAGAATGGATCAAAATCGTTCTTAGCAGAGTACACAACAACACTCTATGGCTAAAAAAACCAAAGGCTATAACAAAATATGTTATACATGCTGTGACTAGTTATCCAACAACTAACAAATGACAAGCTCACAAACATCCATCTCTCGCAGAAGTTGAAAGACTAACCGGTGCAAAATTAGACAAAAGGGCACTGAAGGTAAACACCATTACCGATGTAAAGCTGAAGTTTGGAGCATGTGTTATTGGATACAAGATCTTCTAAGCAAGCAGAATGAACATCATATCTAGTACTACTATGAGCACAGTGTACAAGATCATCAAACATGGGAAGAATATGTATCTGACAAAGATCCTATTACATCAATTTGAGAACATGTGCACAATAAGGTCTTCAAGGACAAACACATGTAAGTTTGGTTCCCTCATAATGTGTGTGAGAACTACATTAGACTGTTATAGTGTTACTATTTTGTTTTCATGCTTTCAGTAGTTTATGCTTTGACATACCTTGACTATTAAAGACTTGTTATACATTTGAGGATCAGTGGAATCCTGTATTATATATTCAGCACCTGATTTTGTAATCAGGGTACTTTTGAGATGCTTTATGTTTTAATTCAGTTTCATCTTATGTAGATGTCTTATATGGGTTTAAATGTATGAATGTAATATGATGAATTTGGTTTAGGAAACCGATGCTAGGTTATTTTAGTTCTAATGCAATTATAGTTTATATATACATGTATATCATTGATGTCATGTTATGTTTCATATCATGTCGTTTTGGACCTACTGATGTGTGCAGAAAAAGTTGACCATGGATCTAAATCGGGGACCCAGTACTGGAACCTATGTAAATAACCGTGCTTTCCAAGGTCCTATCTATATAAAGAGACATGGACCTTGTTGTTATGTGTTTATTTTTTAAACGTGGTTTGCATGTGTGTTATTAAATTACTAAATATTTATGTGATTAAGTCATGTCTATTGTTTTAATTTAATGTGCCAAGTTTGGAAATTGTTGTAATATAATTATTGACATGGCTAGTAAAGGGGAAACCAAGGTTAGTCAAGGGTTAACTAAGGTCATCTAGGAGTAGTACCCAAGCTTACCCCAGGGTTAAAAGTTTCTAGAATTTCTTTGACTTAGAAATCCGTAGGTTAACTTCAGGGTGAGTTTTAGGGGGTCTTTTGGGCTCCTAGGAGGTAACCGGGGTCAGTTGTAGTCACCCAACTTGGTACCCTATGGGTTGGGGGTCATTTTCTTTCATTAATGAGCCTCTAAACTCATTTATTACTCCCTTTAAGTGTCATCTTCAGCTTTGAGCGAATTTGGAAGAGGAGTGTGACTTTGGTTAACCTCACTCTCTCTTCTAACCAAGTTTCTTTTGACTTCACACTTGGAGGGTTAGGAAGTGGTTTAGTTTGGGGTTGGTTAGAGTTACCTCACCTTTGGGTTAAGCCTTTCTCTTGTTGGAGGTTTTCCTATTTACAGAAGGATTTAGGATGAGTTGAGTGTTCACCCACTCTCTACCCTTAGAGACAGAATTTAGTTTGAAGGAGCTTTTGGAGAAGGAGCTTAGGAAGGATAGCTCAACACCATTCCTCTTCACACCTTAGCTTGGATTAAGGTTGGATTTCTTTAAAAGTTTTTGTTTGCATTTATGTGTGTTTTTGAGCTCAAGGACTCCATTAATGGAGTCTTATGTATTTTGAAGCTTTTATTTTCTATTGGAAATTTTTATGTTTGTTTCTCAATGTCTTTGCTTTGTGATTGTTTTCGAATGGGTCTTCAAGGTACACTCACCCTTGGGAGGGCAGAGTAGCCTTGGAGGGGTAGATGGAAATGATTCCTGTTAGTGTAGAGTCTCCCATGTGAGGAGGGAAAAACTTGGGGTAACATGATACCCATGAAGCCAAGAAGGGCTTGAGGGCATCTAGGAGGTATAAGGAGGTTATTCAGGACAACATCTTGTAAAGATGGTCCTTTTCAAGTCCATGTGAGGCTTGTGTATTCTATGTTATTCTTGGCTTTCTCTTTCAGTGAGGTCTACCACTACCCCTGTTTTTGGAATGTCTCTTGGAGATACTTCCTCTTGTTCATCCTGATGTTGGGAAGCTTTCTTGTGTTTGAGTCTCTATTTCTTTTCCTGCTTGGTGGGTGTTTCTATTTGTAACCCATTCCAGATTGTGTTTCCAAGCTCGGGGGTGGCATTGTAAATGTCTAGGTTGGGAGGTGAGCGTCCATGGTTAACCTCAACATTTATCAGGTTCTTGAAGGGATAGCGAAGAATGAATAATACCCTTATGTGGAAGATGGGTATGGTTAGAAAATGATCATTTGTCATCCTGATGATTTAGAAATTTTATTATTGTAAAGTTGAGTCATGACCCAAAAGGAAGTTGTAACCTCTAGTTATTCTGATAATTTTGCATTTTATGGTATAGATGAGAAAACTACGAAAGTTGTAATTATATTCTATTTTTTTTTATGTGTTTATGTTTATCTATTCTTAAAAGAATTTTTGGTCTGTTGCAACTTTTATGGAATTTCAATAATTAGATGAATAAAATCAAATTCAAGTTTGATGACATTATTGGTTTCTAAATTTAAAAAAGATCCTAGGAGAGACTAATATCCCTCTTGTACGTTATTCACCATTGTTCAAAGACTTATCTCTTATTACATTTAATTGCAAGATTAAAATTTAGTTGTTGAGCTTAGTGCTCTTGAGATGAGGATATTTATATGAATTTATTTTTACTTAACATTATGCTGGAAATTTTCAAAAAATTTGTAATGCTCAAAATTAAAATGTTTCTCCACCAAGTTGTAGAGCAGAAAATATGGATTGCTTTGATCAAATAAAAATCTCCTATATAATTGTTGTTTATAAATATACAGTCATTATTACACCAGTAAATTATTATTTTTTATATTATATATATGTTTCTTTCTTGAATTTAACTTGTTATTTTATATATATTTATTAGGGAAAATATTATAAACTATTTTTTAATAAGGAAAAGAAAAAAAAAGAGGGTTTATTTCAATAGCGCTGAGCGCTGCTTTTTTTTTTTTATTGTCCTTTTTTATAAAATAAATATTTAATATTTTTGGGTCGGGGGGCCGAAACCCTCCCCAACCCACGTAGCATCGTAGGGGGGTCGCACAGCGCGTGGGCCACCCACTTTTTATACAGTGGGGCGGAGCCACCGCTGGCCAGCACTCCCCCCTCCCCCTTCTTCAGTGCTGCGGGTGGTGCCGCCGCCACCGCGGCCACCACACTGCCCATCCTCCACCCCGCCCAGTATCACTCGCCGCTTCCCTTTCAAACCGTGTCTAAGGCTTTCTTCTGCTGCCTCTCCCTGTTGTTAAGGATTTTTAGGTTATGTATATTTTTTATTTTAAGCCATGCGATTTTGATTTGTTTTGTGTTGACTTAACACTGAGGTAAGAGTAGATGTAAGTTTAGATGTGTTGTTTTTTTTTTAAAATGGATTGGATTTATATTAGGTAGTTTTCTTTTATATAAATGATAATTGTTCTAATTAGGTAGATTTAAAGGATATTTGAATAGTTCTAATGTGGATTTAAATAAGACTTTTAAATATGAACATGTCTATTTTGTAAAGATTAATATAGTTGTTTTTTTTTATATATATTTCTAGATAGTTCTATTTGACACTTTTCATGAAAATTTAGTAATGCTTAAGATGTTAGTTATTATTCTATTTAAATTTAAAGTTAAAAATATCTATTTTAGTTAAAAAAACATTAATTAATTAGTTTTCTCTTAGATGTTAAGACAAATTAAACCATTAAGGGAAATCGATTTCTTCAAGTATTTCTTAATACAATATTTAATCATAGATTTATTAAATAAACTTTCTTGATGTATTTACCGTTTAAGGGGTTATAACAACCCCTCATCTTCGCAATATACACCTATTAAGGGTATTATCGCTACCTTTGACCAGCATTATGCACGGTTGATTTTCGGTGAACCATGGTCAAACCCCTCTCCGATCAACTCAATTTTCATACTAGGTGATCCCTGTGCTCCCTGGACCCTAAGATTTCAGTTTCATGCCTTTCGGAGATAGTTGACTTTTTGGTCAACATGGGTTGACTTTTTGGTCAACTACCTCAATTTGCGTGCCTATGACCTCTATAGAACTTAGTAGTCCCTAGTAGTGTCCCTTCTCTTATTTTGGAGTACGGTTGACTTTTGGTCAACTCTAGTTGACTTTTAGTCAACTATTCTCATTTTGCGTATTCAAGCCTCCCTTAGGATCTAGCAAACCCTAGTGCTTACCATTCACTTATTTCAAGGTATAGTTGACTTTTGGTCAACTGCCTCGGTTTGCATGCAGATCAAGTTTGGAGCTTTAGGCATCCTTTAGGATAGCTCTGAAAGCTATTCCTCTCCTTGTAACCTTTCTGGTTTCGTTTATCCCCTTGCACCGTTTTGCATGCACATGTTACCTTGGTGATAGTTTTGTTATCCTTTTTAGTGCGTTATTAAAAAAAAATTTGTTCGTGTGTTTTTGCCCAACTTTTGGGCATGACATTTTGGTATCAGAGCCATGTTTTGCAACATTCGGAACCTAACCCACTGCATTATCACTAAATTTGTCTTGCATGTGTAGGATGCCACTTGTCACTCGTCAAGCCCGTTAGCAAGGGCGTGGTCGGCGACGTATCCCCGCAGCACGCGTAGAGGTACAACCCGAAGTAAAGGATCATAGGAGGGATCAAAGTCCACCTCCTAAATGCCCTCCCGACCCTAATGCAACGCTTTTGTTGGCCTTTTAGAACCTATTCGGGCTCATTCTAGACCGCATGCCACTTGTTAATTAGGAAAGAGAGAGAAGTAGGAGCCCACCTCCTAGAGCAGGGGGAAATTAGATAGATCAGGAAGATGAATCCATTGTAGTACCAGGTGGTGTTCCTAGGGGAGGTGCACAGAGAATTGATAGGGCACCCCCTGATATTGGGAATCAGATGACAGAATTGATGAGGCTTAAACCACCTCCCTTCATAGGAGAAGCAGATGGGGCAGGAGCTAAGGCTTGGCTTTTAAGCTTGGAGAGGTGCTTTGGGTTGCGAAACTATGGCAGCAACCTTAAGGCATGGTTTGCAATCCTTTTGCTCAGAGACGGGGCCTCCACTTGGTGGAGGCATGAGGAGACCAAGGGACTCATTGACATCAATACCCTCACTTGGGGAGCTTTCCTCGAGATCTTTAGAGAGTGGTATATTTCAGAACAGTTTAGAAAACACTGAATAGACGAGTTCCATGACCTCCGACAATGGGGTCTTACAGTAGCCCAGTATGAGGGCAAGTTTCTCGACCTCCTACCTTATGTTGAATACATGGGAGACGAGAAGCTACAGGTGAACAGGTTCATCAAGGGATTAAATCCTGCAATTTTAGATAGGGTACACATGGTACCTTCAGAGAACTTGAGGTTCACGGTGGACAAGGCCTTAGTGGCCAAAGATATAGTCTGGGGCCCACAAAACTATAGGGATGGGTCATAGAACCACAACACCTAATCTCAGGCCTCTGGATATCAGAAGAACACATGGAAAGGGAATCAAAGGAACTGTTTAGGGGCATATAGGGCCCCACAGTAGTAGCAGCAGCAACAATAACAACAGCCACAACAGTCACAACAGAACCAGCGTCAAAGGGTACCTCAGGTTCAGTAGGGCTCCAAGTCCAAACAATGGCAATCTCAGGGTCCTAAGAAGGACCAAAGATCTCAGACACCATATACCCCTCCAACAGAGACTCAGTAGTCCTCTAAGGGAGGTTATAGCAGTTCATCTAGGACTGTAGGATCACAATATTCTAGGCCTCCTGGTGTTCAAGTTCAGTCACGGGGGCCATGTTACACATGTGGTGCCATGGGGTACTTAGCTAGAGAGTGCCCACAGGGTGGTAGTCAGCGTACATCAATTTCAAAACCAATAGTAGGGGATAGGGGGAAATCCCACATAGTTTTTGCAGCAGTGGACAATCATCAGGCAGAGCACCAGGCTACCATTATTGAGGCCGCAGTTAAGATCAGAGGTAGTGATGTTACTATTCTTTTTGATATAGGAGCCACGGACTCCTTTATTTCTCCATCAGTTGTGGAGCATTGCAAGCTAGTGGAAGCTAGTCAAGAGGTTAGATGGGAAGTAGAGTTAGCTTCAGGAGCTAGAGTTTTTGTAACCTCAATGGTTAGTGATTGTCCAATCTAGATTGGTGGAATGACTACCATAGCAAATCTCAGAGTTACTCCCCTTGGATCTTACGGTCTAGTCCTTGGCATGGATTGGCTAAGTGCCCACAGAGCCAAAGCTAGATTGTCGTAAGAAGAGGATCGAATGTTTGGATGATGATGGTACAGATACAATTATTACTGGAGTTCATAGGCCTATATCCCTCCGTGTGATATCTGCCATGCAGCTTAAGCGATGCATGCGGAAGGGATGCCAGTTTTATGCCATCAGCATCAGTGATAGGGAAGAAGAGACAGAGAAGGAAACTTCTCTTGATGACTTCCCCATTCTTCAAGAGTTTGCAGATGTGTTTCCGTCAGAGCTACCTGGTATGCCTCCTCGTAGGGTAGTAGACTTTCACATTGATCTCGTACTAGGAGCTGAACCAGTTTCCAGAGCACCTTATAGGATAACTACTAATGAGCTTAATGAGCTCAAGATATAGCTTGAGGAATTGTTAGAGAAAGGACACATTCATCCTAGTGTTTCTCCTTGGGGTGCACTAGTTATCTTCGTGAAGAAGAAAGATGGATCACTTAGATTGTGCATGGATTATTGACAGTTGAACAAGGTGACCATCAAGAATCAATATCCACTTCCTAGGATCGATGACTTGTTCGATCAGTTGCAGGGTGCCCGAGTCTTTTCTAGGATAGACCTCAAATCGGGTTACCATCAGTTGAGGATCATGGATAGTGATATTCACAAGACTACATTCCGCACTAGATATGGCCACTATGAATTCACTTTGGTTCTATTCGGTCTTACGAATGCTCTAGCTGTGTTCATGAGTCTTATGAATGGAGTATTTTGAACCTTCCTTGACAAGTTTGTAGTTGTGTTTCTCGATGACATCTTGATATATTCCAAGGATGAGAAAGAGCACGAGGAACACTTGAGGCATTTTTTGTAGTGTCTTAGAGACAATCTGTTGTATGGTAGCTTGGCGAAGTGTGCTTTCTTCAGAGCTGAGGTAAAATACCTTGGCCATGTAATTTCAGGTGATGGGATCTCAGTAGACCCATCGAAGATTGATGCCATCATGGATTGGCCAGCACCTACCACTGTGACCGAAGTTAGGAGTTTCATGGGTTTAGCTGGTTACTACAAATGGTTTGTTAATGGTTTCTCTCAGGTAGCACACCCCATTACCTCTCTTCAGCAAAAGGGAAAGAAGGTTGAGTGGACTGAGAAGTGTGATAAGGCCTTTCAAGAGCTCAAGAGAGAACTTACCAGTGCACCCATTTTAGCTGTACCAAATCCTTCAACAGACTTTGTGGTATGCACAGACACTTCCTTGGATGGTTTGGGAGTGGTTCTTATGCAAGGTGGGCGAGCTATAGCCTACGAGTCTCAGAAACTAAAGACTCACAAGCTCAAATACCCTACCCATGACCTTGAGCTCGCAGCAGTGGTGCATGCTTTAGTTAGATGGTGATATTTTCTCTTAAGACATCAGTTCAAACTTCACTCAGACCATCAGAGTCTTCAGTACATTTTCACTCAGCCAAACCTTAATGCTAGGTAGAGAAGATGGATGGAGTTCTTATGTGAATATGATTTTGATGTCCATTACATCAAAGGGAAAGAGAACGTGGTCGCAGATGCCTTGAGTAGGAGACGACATGAGCTTTCTTCTATGTCTACTGGCATGGATTTGAGAGATCGTATCCTTCATCACTTGCAAGAGGATGAGTTATACGTAGAGTTTTGTGAGTTGATTCAATCTCAGAGGCCCCTTGAGGGGAATTTTTTAGAATATGCCTTGGAGTCTAATGGACTATTGCCTCATAGAGGGCGTATCTATATACCTTCTTGCAGAGGATTGCATGAGTTTGTGATGCTTGAGGCTCATAAGGCCCCTTATGCAGTGCATCCTAGGGTTAAGAAGATGCATACTAACTTGAGGCAACTATATCATTGGCCAGGCATGAGGTTGCAAATTGCAGAGATGGTAGCTAGATGCTTAGAGTGCCAGAGGGTGAAGGTGGAACACCACCATCCAGGTGGTCTCCTTCAGCCTCATGAGGTACCAGTATGGAACTAGGACACAAATCTATCGATTTCATAGTAGGTCTTCCTATGTCTTCTCATCATCATGATGCCATAATGGTGACAGTTGACAAGTTGACTAAGGTGGCTCACTTTTCACCTGTGCGAACTACCTTTACCGCACCAAAAGTAGCACAAGTGTTCTTGCGGGATATATTCAGACTTCATGGCGTACCTTGTAAGACCATCTCAGATAGGATTCTCTCTTCACTTCATCCTTTTGGAGAGAAGTTTAGGCAGCTATGGGTACTAGGCTCAACTTCAGTACAACTTATCATCCTAAGATAGATGGATAGACCAAAAGGGTCAATCAAGTACTGGAGGACATGCTTCGCATGTATGTCATGGACCATCAAACCCGGTGGGAAGAATACCTACATCTAGTAGAGTTTTCCTATAACAACGGGCACCAGACTTCCTTGGGTATGCCTCCCTACTAGGCTCTTTATGGTAGACCATGCAAGACCCCACTCAGTTGGTATAGGATCGAGGATAGAGTTTCCATTGGTCCTGAGCTAGTCAGAGATATGGAGCAGCAAGTGACTTTGATTAGGAAGTGACTTGAGGAAGCTCAAGATAGGTAGAAGAAGTATGCAGATGCAAAGAGAATTGATTGAGCCTATCTATTTGGAGACAAAGTCTTCTTGAGAGTGCAACCGCATAAGAGTCCAATCAGTTTTGGAAAGGGCTCTAAGCTAGCACCTCATTTTGTTGGACCTTTTGAGGTCCTCAAGAGGATAGGACCAGTTGCTTACCATTTAGCATTGCCACCTAGCCTATCACGCATCCATGATGTGTTTCATATTTTAGTTCTGAGGAAGTATATATATGATGAGTCCCATGTGATAGATTAGGATGCCTTGCAGGTGCAGTTGGACAGTCAGCTGGAATTAGAGCCAATTTGTATATTGGCTCGACAGACTTTGGGCCTTCGAGGCAGAGAGCTGGACCAGGTTAGGGTCCAATAGGATTGCTATGATGAGGTTACAGCCTCTTGGGAGGACACAACACAGATCAGATCACAGTACCCTCACCTCTTCGATGAACTCTAGGAGGAAGTTCATGCCTAGAGGGGGTGGATTTGAGACCTACATTAGACTATTATAGTGTTACTATTTTGTTTTCATGCTTTCAGTAGTTTATGCTTTGACATACCTTGACTATCAGAGACTTGTTATACATTTGAGGATCGGTGGAATCCTGTGTTATATATTCAGCACCTGATTTTGTAATCAGGGTACTTTTGAGATGTTTTATGTTTTAATTCAATTTCAGCTTATGTAGATGTCTTATATCGGTTTAAATGTATGAATGTAATATGATGAATTTGGTTTAGGAAACTGATGCTAGTTTATTTAAGTTCTAATGCAATTATGGTTTATATGTATGTATATCATTGATGTCATGTTTTGTTTCATATCATGGCATTTTGGACCTACTGATGTGTGCATTGAGTGTGCAGGAAAAGTTGACCATGGATCTAAATCGGGGACCCAGTACTGGAACCTATGTAAATAACCATGCTTTCTAAGGTCCTATCTATATAAAGAGACATGGACCTCGTTGTTATGTGTTTATTTTGTAAACGTGGTTTGCATGTGTGTTATTAAATTAGTAAATGTTTATGTGATTAACTCATGTCTATTGTTTTAATTTAATGTGTCAAGTTTGACAATTGTTATAATTTAATTATTGACATGGCTAGTAAAGGGGAAACCAAGGTTAGTCAAGGGTTAACTAAGGTCATCTAGGAATAGTACCTAAGCTTACCCCAGGGTTAGAAGTTTCTAGAATTTCTTTGACTTAGAAATTCGTAGGTTAACTTCAGGGTGAGTTTTAGGGGGTCTTTTGGGCTCCTAGGAGGTAACCGGGGTCAGTTTTAGTCACCCAACTTGGTACCCTATGGGTTGGGGGTCATTTTATGTCATTAATGAGCCTCTAAACTCATTTATTACTCCCTTTAAGTGTCATTTTCAGCTTTGAGCGAATTTGGAAGAGGAGTGTGACTTTGGTTAACCTCAGTCTCTCTTCTACCCAAGTTTCTTTTGACTTCACACTTGGAGGGTTAGGAAGTACTTTAGTTTGGGGTTGGTTAGAGTTATCTCACCTTTGGGTTAAGCCTTGCTCTTGTTGGAGGTTTGCCTATTTAGGGAAGGATTTATGATGAGTTGAGTGTTCACCCACTCTCTACCCTTAGAGACAGAATTCAGTTTGAAGGAGCTTTTGGAGAAGGAGCTTAGGAAGGATAACTCAACACCATTCCTCTTCACACCTTAGCTTGGATTAAGGTTGGATTTCTTTAAAAGTTTTTGTTTGTGTTTATGTGTGTTCTTATGTTTGTTTCTCAATGTCTTTGCTTTGTGATTATTTTTGAATGGGTCTTCAAGGTACACTCACCCTTGGGAGGGCAGAGTAGCGTTGGAGGGATAGATGGAAATGATTCCTGTTAGTGTAGAGTCTCCCATGTGAGGAGGGAAAAACTTGGGGTAACATGATACCCATGAAGCCAAGAAGGGCTTGAGGGCATCTAGGAGGTATAAGGAGGTTATTCAGGACAACATCTTGTAAAGATGGTCCTTTTCAAGTCCATGTGAGGCTTGTGTATTCTATTTTATTCTTGGCTTTCTCTTTCAGTGAGGTCTACCACTACCCCTGTTTCTGGAATGTCTCTTGGAGATACTTCCTCTTGTTCATCCTGATGTTGGGAAGATTTCTTGTGTTTGAGTCTCTATTTCTTTTCCTGCTTGTTGGGTGTTTCTTTTTGTAACCCATTCCAGATTGGGTTCCCAAGCTCGGTGGTGGCTTTGTAAAGGCCTAGGTTGGGAGGTGAGCCTCCATGGTCAACCTCAACGTTTATTAGGTTCTTGAAGGGATAGTGAAGAATGAATAATACCCTTATGTGGAAGATGGGTATGGTTAGAAAATGATCATTTGTCATCCTGATGATTTAGAAATTTCATTATTGTAAAGTTGAATCATGACCGAAAAGGAAGTTGTAACCTTTAGTTATTCTCGTAATTTTGTATTTCATGGTATAGATGAGGAAACTACGAAAGTTGTAATTATACTCTATTTTTTTTTATGATTTTATGTTTATCTATTCTTAAAAGAATTTTTAGTCTATTGTAACTTTTATGAAATTTCAATAATTAGAGGAATAAGATCAAATTCCAGTTTGATGACATTATTGGTTTCTAAATTTAAAGAAGATCCTAGGAGAGACTAATATCTCTCTTGTACGTTATTCACCATTGTTCAAAGACTTATCTCTTATTACATTTAATTGCAAGATTAAATTTTAGTTGTTGAGCTTAGTGCTCTTGAGATGAGGATATTTATATGAATTTATTTTTACTTAACATTATGCTGGAAATTTTCAAAAAATTTATAATGCTCAAAATTAAAATGTTTCTTCACCAAGTTGTAGAGCACAAAATATGGATTGCTTTGATCAAATAAAAATTCAAAAAAAAATCTCCTATATAGTCGCTGTTTTGAAATATACAGTCATTATTACACCAGTAAATTATTATTTTTTATATTATATATATGTTTCTTTCTTGAATTTAACTTGTTATTTTATATATATTTATTAGGGAAAATATTATAAACTATTTTTAATAAGGAAAAAAAAAAAAGAGGGTATATTTTAATAGCGCTGAGCATTTTTTTTAATTTTTTTATTGTCATTTTTTATAAAATAAATATTTAATATTTTTGGGTGGGGGGGCCAAAACCCTCCCCAGCCCACGTAGCATTGCAGGTGGGGCCGTGCAGCACGCGGGCCACCCACTATTTATACAGTGGGGCGGAGCCGCTGCTAGCCGGCACTCCCCCCTCCCCCTTCTTCGGCGCTGCGGGTGGTGCCACCACCACCGTGGCCACCACACCGCCCATCCTCCGCCCCGCCCGGTATCACTCGCCGCCTCCCTTTCAGACCGTCTCTACGGCTTTCTTCCACCGCCTCTCCGTTTTGTTAAGAATTTTTAGGTTATGTATATTTTTTATTTTAAGCCATGCGATTTTGATTTGTTTTGTGTTGACTTAACCCTGAGGTAAGAGTAGATGTATGTTTAGATGTGTTTTTTTTTATTTTTTAAATGGATTGGATTTATATTAGGTAGTTTTCTTTTATATAAATGATAATTGTTCTAATTAGGTAGATTTAAAGGATATTTGAATAGTTCTAATGTGGATTTAAATTAGACTTTTAAATATGACCATGTCTATTTTGTAAAGATTAATATAGTTTTTTTTTTATATATATATATTTCTAGATAGTTCTATTCAAAACTTTTCATGAAAATTTAGTAATGCTTAGGATGTTAGTTATTATTCTATTTAAATTAAACCATTAAGGGAAATCAATTTCTTCAAGTATTTCTTAATACAATATTTAATCATAGATTTATTAAATAAACTTTCTTGATGTATTTACCGTTTAAGGGGTTATAACAACCCCTCATCTTTGCAATATACACCTATTAAGGGTATTATCGCTACCTTTGACAAGCGTTATGCACAGTTGATTTTGGGTCAACTATGGTCAAACCCCTCTCCGATCAACTCAATTTTTGTACCAAGTGATCCCTGTACTCCCTGGACCCTAAGATTTCAGTTTCATGCCTTACGGAGATAGTTGACTTTTTGGTCAACATGGGTTGACTTTCTGGTCAACTTCCTCAATTTACGTGCCTATGACCTCTATAGAACTTAGTAGTCCCTAGTAGTGTCCCTTCTCTTATTTTGGAGTATAGTTGACTTTTGGTCAACTCTAGTTGACTTTTAGTCAACTATTCTTGTTTTGCGTGTTTGAGCCTCCCTTAGGATCTAGCAAACCCTAGTGCTTACCATTCACTTATTTCAGAGTATAGTTGGCTTTTGATCAACTCTGGTTGACTTGGTCAACTCTGGTTGACTTGGTCAACTTTGGTTGACTTTTGGTCAACTATCTCGATTTGCGTGCAGATCAAGTTTGGAGTTTTAGGCATCCTTTAGGATAGCTCTGAAAGCTATTCCTCTCCTTGTAACCTTTCTGGCTTTGTTTATCCCCTTGCACCATTTTGCGTGGACATGTTACCCTGGTGATAGTTTTGTTATCCTTTTTTGTGCGTTATTAAAAAAAATTTGTTCATGTGTTTTTGCCCAATTTTTGGGCATGACAATGTGTATATTCTTTTACTTTGAAGAATACTTTCCTTCCATAGGAAACGTTGCATGGGACACAAGTAGACCGATTACCATTCAGATAAGTGAATTCATAGAATCACTTGGTACAAACTTTGACAATGTAATGCATGAATACTTCAAAACCATTAAGGAAATGCTACAAGCAACAACAAGAATTCCTGAAAGTCTGATAGAGGAACATCGAGAAGAGATATGTTTTATGGTGGATACAGACTTCACCTACATACAAGCTGTAGTTCCAAGAAAATCATGGCTTACAAAGTTGGATTATGAAATCAAAACATGATTAGCAACTGAATGCATTCAGGCATTGTTAAATGAACCCATTTATAACAAACAACTGAGATTTGGTATCTATGAGGAAGCCAAGCTAAAGATCAAATCAAATCTTGTTGTCAAGAAGGTTGTAAAGCAGTCAAAAAGAATGGTAAAGAATCTGAAAAAGAACTGGAAAATATCTTCTGATGGAGAAGAAGATGAAGAAGGTAAGGAGGAACAATAAAGTAAGGAGGAAGACACTGAGGACCAGCTTCCCATCAGTGATACAGTAGAGACAAATGAATCAAAGGAAGAGAAGTCTGATTCACCACCTCCTCCACCTAAAAATTCTAGAACAAGGAGCCAAATAGCACAGGATGCTATTCCTTCTCCCATGGTAAAAGGAAAGGTGTACAAGAGAAAGCCTGCACCTCAAAAGGCAAAACAACTAGCTAGGGCGCCTGCCAAGAGGAGGAAATATGTTCAAAATGATGAGGAACTAGAAGATTCAGCTATGGATGAACCTAACACTATCAAGCAAGCAAAGGAAACAACAAAGATTCCATCACCCACAGAGGATATTGATGACATATGTAAGTATATTGCTGAAGCTGCATCTATTGGTCATCCCAGGATAAGATAATGGTTAAGATGGGACACTATAGAACAGAATAAGATAGAAGATGCACTAATTACTAAAATGTGCAAACATTACTATGTCCCACTATAATTCACAACACGAGATGTGCCACAAGAACTTTTGGATAAAATATCTTCTAGATTTACTTTTGCACTCCATGAGGAGAAGAGGGTAAGAGAAAGAGTACTGGTCTCTCTTTTACCTCCTGAATCAACACAAGAATAAATCAATGAACTCATGGATAAATATGCAAAAAGATTCTCACCCAATTTGAGAGCTTATAAATTTCTAAGAGAACAACTTATAGAGATAGAAGAAGACACTCACAAAATATGGAGTGAGATACTAAATCCTGATGAAGAGAGCAGTCCTGAAAAGGAACCTATCAATAAAATAGGTAACTCAATGGTTGAGTTAGATAGTGAAGAGGTACAGATCAAAGGCCAAAAATAGACTGATGTTATAGATGAGGACTGGTCAAAAGATGGTAAAGATGATCAAGTACCGGCAAGCCCCATCCACATAAACTTGGAGGATGAAGAAGTTACCAAAGAAGAACTGACAATAAAAGGTAACTTAGATATTGATATGAATTATGATTCATGGTTAGAAAACATTGTCGATACCATTACAGAAAAAGACCCTGCAGCAGAGATTCAAAATGATGAAGACATCAATACTAGCAAGGGTAAGACCGACAGACAAGACATAGCTATTGACACTACAACTGTCAATACACCGACAAATATGAATATATTAATAGATGCTATTGATATACAGTCTAGTCAGGATAAATAACCTAAGAAAGATGATGATACACCCAAGGATATGGGTACTAATGATAACAAAGGTGCATCCAACACTCCAAAGGATACAGATACTGAAATGAAGGATGCAAAAAATGAGCAACAAGATGTATCAAAAGAATAAATCAAAGAGGCAGATAAAACCACTGATGATACATTGAGAAAGGGGGAAGAGCAAGATAAGAGTGAAGGTGTCAAGAAGAATGAAGGTAATAAATTAAAAGAAGATTCATCTGTTGAAACACACAAGGTACATGAGGAGATGTCTTCACCAAACCGGTCAGTGATCATTGAACTGATACAAAAGGATGCCTCATCCTCTCGACACTCACCAACAAAGTCTTCCCAATCTCAAGCCTTACAGATGGTCATACATCAATCTACAACCCAGCCAAAGAAGAAGAAGAAGAAAATAGTAAAGAAGGATATATTGGCTATGACACTAGATGAAGTCATTGAAGTTCCAAACTGGGACATTACCACTTTGGACAGTGACAAACTTCAAGAGTTTGGAGTGCTATGTCAAAGAAAATCCATACAAAAGAAGATGATACAAGAACATAGTGAAAACATGGCACTTGACAAAGCTAAAGAGATACTCCAACAACTTGTTCCTGAAGTAAAAATTGAAGAAAATGCTTCAGTAAAGGAATAAATTGTTGTTCTTACTGACGCCATAACAGAGCAAGGTATAGAGGCAAAACAAGCAATGGAAGAGCAAGCAGAAAAGAAATATCAATTTAAGTTAATTGATATAATCAGTTAAGAAGTGGCATTGAACAAGGTAAAGCTCTCAAAACTCAGTGATGAATTAGAGCCAATGATTGCTGAAGAAATCACCTTAGTTCAAAAGATGTGCACACTAGAGAAATTTGGAAAAGAAAATAGTGAAAAACTAGTAGAAATAGATTCAAATGTCACCAAGAGTGCACAAAGCCTAACCTCTCATGCCGATAACATAAATTCACATCATGACATGGTCATAGAGGTGAATAGGCTAAGGCAAGAAATATGGGATGCTGAAACACAATTCAGAGGTGAGATTACTGAACTTTAGACACATATTCTGCCCAATCTTACCATTCTACAACAACATATTTTTGATGCTAGAAATCTGATAGCAACCCCTGAGATGTCTATAGTAGACAACATCTATGACATACATGTACGGATTTGAATAGAGCACATGGCTCTAGAAATGCTAAAGGAGAAATGGGAAAAGATGATGGCGGAGATCAGGTCCTCACATTCCCACCTTTTTGAAAATTTGTAAGTACCTTTGCCTTTAGAATCAAAAAAGGAGGAAAGGACACGTATATAGTTATGTAGAATATATATATCAGAATGAAAAAGGAGGAAAAGAAAAATACATAAGGATACATATATATACTTACACTTATCGGCATATACATAGGGGGAGTCATTCAAATGACTAAGGAAGAAGTATACACAGGTGTACATTCTAATACACTCAGTATGTTGCACATATCATGTTTTCGATACTAATGTCAAAGGGGGAGATTGATGACACTATTTTTCCATTATTACACTTAGTGAAAAACATTGACAGAGATCATCGGCAGACTAAAGCATTACCACCAGACTAAAGCATCACTGGCAAATGATAAGCATTACCGGTGAACAGCGAGCATACCCGACATAACACAGAGGTCATAAAAAATGCTAAGTATAGAATCGACAAGCATCACCGGTGACCACAAGCATCACTGGCGAAACAGTTTTTAGAACTAACTTGACAGGAATAGAAAAGGCATACCCGATGACAAGTTCAAGAAAGGAACACCGACGACCAAGAAAACTAACTGTCAGAACCGACAGTCAGTTAGACAACCCGCAAATTGTGGATCTGATTTTTACATGACGTATAAAGCAATGTAATTCTATTTATAGAGTTTTTATTTGTTTTAAATCATAACTTGAGGGTCAAGAAAGCTTTATGCAAATGTTTTAATGCATCCTAACGGATCTAAAACATATCTAACTAAAGATCAAGGTCAAGTTGTAAACTTTGGATCTAGAGTTAACTTGCGATGCATGAATCAAGAATTGAACCTAATTTAGTATAAATAGATGTTCAAACTCAATTGTGAGGAAATGAATTCTTTATTATTAATAGCCACGAAGAGCATCTGAGGAGCAGAAGGAAGAATTCATGCGAAGGTCAAAAACATAATAAATCAGTTATCAAGAACACATAGAGGCTACCGACGAGCAGAAAAAGGTATTATTCAATCATGGAAGGATGATTGCTTATATGTAAGAAGCTTTATAGGATCTGTTATCAACAATTGAAGATTGCATATATCATCAAATCAAAGACTTATGTAGTTGCATTCTAACAAGTGCATCACACCTAAAATCCTTTTGTAGAAGGTGGACTTAACCGTTCTTTCCAAATCTCTTAACAGAGTACACACTTAATAGTGTTGCTAATGCTTCAAATGAAGTAGATTTTAACAGGTCTCTACTGTAATACTCCTAACAGGGTAGGTCATCAAAAGTGACCAATTGTAAGCCTTAACCGGCCCCTTCTTATCTGCATATAGTGAATTTTTGTGGGTAAAAATCCCCACCATAGTTTTTACTTCCTAACAGGAGTTTTCTGTGATATCATATCTTGTGTCATATTTTATCTATTTTCATGAATGTTTTTGTTATGATTACATACTGAAAGAATTTATGATATGATTGTATATACATAAAGAAATATGAGTAGTTAGATAAGATAATTTACAAACTCATGATTAAGGGTTAATGGGCTAACCAAAGAAATTTTTTAGAGGTACTAATTCACCCCTCCCCTCTCAGTACATCATCTCAATATAATTCCAACACCAACAGTATGTCTTGAATGGGTTCTTGAATTTGGAATAGGCTTGGAAGAAGGTGGATGGAGAGATCACCAAAAGGGCATCATGTAGCTTGAATCCTTCAATGGCCTCCAATGGATCTCCTTCATAAAAATGGATGCTTGATAATGGATGAATGCTTTCATGAAATCTTTCTCCTTAGCTTTCTTGGACTTCGATTGATAATGCTCTTCAATTGCTCAAGGTTGCTTAGGCTTCAATAGAGGACTTAGAGAAAATGAGGGGAGAAAGGATCCCTTTTATATGAAACTAGAGCACAATATTCTAAGGAGGCCGACATAGGATAATTAAATTTCCATTAAATCCTTTACCCCTAGGAGAGGACCTATATTAAATATAATTTAGGAATCGATGCTTCCGAACCTGAAACAACCGACTCAGAAGCGGGAAAACACTTTTTGCAAAGACCGACATCTAGAAACTGTGAGACCCCAGGATCTGAACCCTGGGTCAAGGTCGAGGTTGAACTTGACCTAGGTTAGGGTTGGGGTTGACATAGACCTAAAAGGTTGACCCTAACCTTGAAGCCCAAAATCACCAGTCTACAGTCCAGAATGCAGAAATCAGGCTAAAAAGGAGTGGAAAGAAGGATAGAATAGGGGGAATCCATGTCAAGATCAGGAACCCGTTTAAGGTGCTTTTCATGACCCCAAACCACTTACTCAGAAGGATAAACAAGTCTACAGTGGAAGTGCTTCCATTTTTTGACTATACAATCCCAATAAAATCAACTATGTTAGCTAGAGATCTTAAATCTCATCAATTAGCAAAATACTGCTGGTGGGAGGACACAAAACTTGCTCGACAATTTACTGACGCTTGACACATACATAAAAATATGCTTGGAAAACACTGGTGCTCGGCTGACACAAGAACTTTCTTGGCATAAACTGTTCTCAGTAAACTTTCAGTGAAAGATAAACAACATATCACTTTGCCAATGTGCCAACTAATTAAGTACCCTTTGTAATTCCTCATAACTCAACCATTCTTCTTGGTCTTCTTCTTAAATCTCCTCCATCAATCAATAGATATGGTACTCAAACAGATAGCAATAGTCTCACCAGTTAAGGTTTGACATCAATGACAAAACAATAATTATTTCCATTGTAGATTTCCAAACAATATTTCCAACACTATCTAGAATAGAGAAATATCTTTTCATTTCTCGATCTTATTTGTGATGATTGTCATTGTTTTCCTACAACATGCAACCTTGTCACCTTGAACCCCACATCTTCCATAACCACCCCTTATATTAACTTATATATAATTTCCTATCGGCTAAACCTCACACCTCCTTTAAAGGCAAGCGTTGGTTATTATTACATCATATGACCAATAAATGATAAATCACTAATCCTTTTTTCTACAATGTGTATACAACATATTGACACATGAGTGCATCAAGGATATACTATCCAACACATCCACACTATTATTAAAAGATAAAATTTAAAGATTGAATTATGAAAATTTGGATAAATTGCAAGTAGTTGATAATTTAACACATTGAATTCAAAATCAGCTTCGAGAAATGTCAATAAAAACAATATTGTTGACTTGGGTCTCATCGCATCTTAAGCACATTAGTGCATGGATGACTCACAAACTGGTTATCATTTGTGCATGGATGACTGACAGAAGTGCATGGGTACTATACGAATGTTTCATAGTATGCGAAGATGAGGATGTGTACAGGAATGAGCTTTGATCTTATATCTAAGGTCTCTTAATTTTATGTTTCTATTTTTTTGCGTTACAATAATTTTGGTGAAGATTGTTTGCAAACCAGTGGCAAAGAATTGTGACAGAGCTAGTCTCTAAGTTTTTAGGATAACTTGAGTGCGAGAATGATTCATTTTTTGCAAGCTTGAGGAATGAAAGAAGACATGTTGAGGAATTTTTGTTATGATTCTTGGGTCGCAAGACTCTTGGTGACATTAGTCATGGGGTGTGTTCTGGAGAAGACATATTTGGGGTTGACTTTAGAGATGTATCATGTATTATGGATGGCAAGCAAGGATTGCGGATCCTGGATTATATTTGATGAATTTTAATTGATGTTTACTTTTTATAGGTACCGTGTATATCTTATCAAGAGGTTATGTAATTATTTGTGCATTGGGGAAGTCTTAATTGGCCGACCTAATTGCTTATTGTAAACTTGTATAAAAGAAAGTTGTTTTCTTTTGTGGAGAAGTGAGATGAGCCAAAAAAGTGTGGAAGCTGTGAGCTTGTATTTGTGAATTCTACTGGATGTAGAGAAGTGGTTATGATTTAAGAACTTCATTGGAACTATTTTAGCAAAGTTTTTTCTATTAGTCAATTCATTGAGTTGTATATCTTATATACATCTGTATTTTGGATAGTATGTCCTAAAGGTGGATTTAACCTTCTCTAGGCAGTGATCATGTTGTTTCTATTGACTCCTAACAGGGTTTGTCCTTTAACAGGGACTTTGTACTGTATGTAACAATCAGCTCCTAACAGGGCTAAATCTCTTAGCATGGATACTATACTTTTAGTGCATTATTTGTGGGTGCTAATTCCCACTAGGGTTTTTCCCTTAACAGGGTTTCCTCGACAATAAATGGCTATGTTATGGTGTTGTTGATATTATGTTCAGAATTTCATTTATCTTTTGATTATTAAGGGTTAAAGTTTTAAATTATTGGCAGACAACTTATTCACCCACCCCCCCGTTGTTATGGTGGAATATTATTGCTAACAGGTTGTTCTGCTTGGAGATATAAAATCAACCCACCTAATGATAAAAGATTCATTAAAAAAAGTCGCAAATCGATTTCTGTATAGGTGAAATCTGGATCATGTTTTCTATGCATGAAAGGTTGTCAGAGATTTGACATAATATTCAAGAACCTCCACATGTTCAAACAAATTAAAGATTATACCAAAAATATTTTTATAAATAATGCATTGCATACCTTAAACCCCTCCAAAGATTCAGCCATATTTTCTGTAACATGAATCTTTGGCTCTTTTAAATGAAACTCTTAGTGAAGACGTCAACATTTATGTTTCCTTATCATGCTTAATATTTCAAAATGGAACTCTTAGTGAAGACATTGACATTTGTGTCTCCTTATCACACTCAATATTTAAAAACATAGATATTGGTAAGAAGACATAGATGTTGATGTCTTGATTTTCCCTTTACATATATCGATGAAATCCTTAAAATATTAATCTCTATGTATGAATTAGCTAAAAGTTTCCCTCCTTCCATTAGCATACCATATAACATAATATAAATAGGGCCATTAAATTCTTAACGTCTCCTTCCTCTAGTACTTTTCTATGCATGCATGATATGATCTCTTTCGTCCACTGGTTCTCCCCTCCCTACTCTTAGTTTTGATCTCCCACTTCACTTCACTTAATAAAAACATACTATTGACAATAAAATATAATTTTTTACTTTGCCTCTTCAAAATATATCTTGTAGGATTTGATAGTTATAATCAATATTTTTAATTCAAGATTAAAAGTGGTCATAAATATATATTGCATTATCAATAATTAAAAAATGTAATATTAAATTATTAAATTATAAATTTATATAATATTAAATTATTAAATAAAACTAGAACACCATCATGTGCATGACCTAGCCATGCATTTATGATCTGCAACTCTGGTTCATCACATTTATCAATTCGTCTATTTCAAATTCATGCACTGTCTCAACTTTAAGATTGAGTGCATTTTGAGAAAGATAATAGCAAGATTGGTGAACTAAGCTACATCTATAAGACTATAGATTTCATCACTGCAGGAAAAGGTGCGAATCTTTTAATTTGTTTTTGAGTTTGGTGATAAAATAGTCAAGAGTTGTTTGTCCTATTTGTATTTAAATTATGATGAGAAATATTTTTGTTTATCTCACAATTTTATGAATATTTGTATTATTTCTATCTTGAAAAAGAAGCAAATAAAAATCTCTTTTCAAAACCTTTCTTAATTTCTCTATATTGCATAGAAAATTTGTAAATCTGCATTTAACATTAAAAACAAAAATTTGATTTTGGAAAACAAAAATGAAATGGCCAAAGGTGGAATCTAAATTTGAACTATTAAATGTACGTAACAAAAGATCTTACTATATAAAAATAAAAAGAAAATCCAGAGAATAATGCAATATTAACTTTGGGATGATTATTATGTTTAATGAATATTAAATTATTATTTTACATTTTATGATAATATTATCAAATTTTTTTATTTATTTTTTTTGATCAGTAAAAGGCCGAAGCCCTATAGAATTTTTATTAATATAAAAATTTTAATTACATGTGGCCCCGCTCGCTGCGGGCGCTGGTAGGAAAGAGTGGGGTGGAGAAAACCTCCAGCCTAGCCCGGGACCAAAGGTCCTATACTTATACATAAATTTACGTGGGCATACCCATGACTCAATAATTGTCGAGATTTGTATAATACAAAGTCCTTGTGGGCATTCCCACATCGGATCAGAAAAAACCATAACTATCCATAATACAACCTTTCAGTGGGCATACCCACCGCTCAAAATTATTGAGATATTAAAAATACTGTTATTACATTGTTGCTTTTTAAAGTTACAATTTAACAATACAAGTAATTAGGGTGACATTTGAATATATCCATACTCGGAGCTTTGATATCCAGGTGATATAAGTAACTTCTTGATAATATCCTCCTGAAAACCACTGCACAAAACTTCCATATCTGCTGGTTAAGGGTTAATATAAACTCATATTTCGAAAAGAAAAAAATATATTACCTTCATCCATAGCTGAAAGTATGAGGAACCTATTTCACTTAAAAGGGATAATATTATCAAATATTATTTTATATTTAATTCTGTACTTTAAATTGAATTGAGTAATTAATATTTAAAATAAAATTATATATTATTTATTTCATATTTTAAATGAATAAAAACAAATATGTAAAACAAATAATTTAAAACAAAACTGTTCCATTCTTTTTAAAATAAAAAGTAGATATTCTACTACTTAATACATTCTTATTGATGATTTATAGCCATTCATTTATTTATTAATTTTTTAGAAATAAAGTTATATTATTATATTTATTGATATCACTTATTCATTTCAAATCATGTAGGAAAGCTTGAATTAACATTCATCTTGAGTATAATAATGAGACAAACCTTGTTTTTTAATAATTATGAGTGTAATCATAAAATAATAATAGAATAATATCAAATTTTTAAAGAAGCTCATTCGGCGACCTGTAACAGAATAAAAAATTGGAAGGCAGGTGAGCTAGGCTATTTTGTAAGGGATTGGCCAACAAAGAGGAGTAATCATGCAGAGTTAAAGTGCAAGATAGTTAATTGGGGCCAGCGACCTGTAATAGAACAACGAATTGGCAAGTAGGTGATGGAAATTGGCTAGTTGCTTGTGCACAATAAAAGTATTAAATTCTGATTTGGTGTGTCAATCGACAACCAACGATAGAGGCACAACCATGCACTTCAAGTTTTCTATTCCACGGTAAAAGCAAGAAAAATGCAAGCGCAGTACTGATCATTTTTGACATTAACATATGGTCAATCAATTATAGGGTTTTCTATTGCGAATGTCCAAGATAGGCAAGTTTTTACAAATCATAGGAAAGGGCAGACATACCGAGTAAATTTTAGACAACTGTGTATAGCCCTTGAGCGGAGTAGATCACCATTCTTTGTCTGGAAGAAAAATAAACCCTATTTGGAGACAATAGCGGCTGCAACTTCACTGAAGATTTGGAAACCATAGTATGGTTTCAAGGTTCGCTAAATCTATCGAATGTAGCAAGATTATATCCAAGCTGTAGAGGAGGAAGAGAGACTAAATTGCAAAAAAAGAGTGTTTGAAAAGGGACAAAACAACCATAAATTTAGAGCCAAGATCAAGGAAATTTGAGGGCAGATTGTTTTTCTCCACCTGCAGATCCAAACATCTCAAGCTGTACACCTTTTAGCAGCCCTCCATCTTCCAGATCTAGGCATCACCCATTGGTAGCAGCCCCCCATCTTCCAGATCTGGGCATCACCCATTTGTGGTTGTGAGGTAGGTAACGATTCCCTTTATTATTTAAATTCATGGTTATCTGTTATAATGGAATGGTGATTCATTAAAATAAAATATAAAACAAAGAACTATTTTTATTTACACGCATTTGTTATGAGTGTTAGTTTGTTCATTAAAAATATAATTGTTGCCAACAATACTGAATCATGACTGCGAAGGTTCACTGGGGCGACTTGCCCTTTGATGACCTTGATGCCACAAATCTCCTTGTGATCTCTACACCTCAATGGGTTTTTCACAAAGGGGGTTGGAGGGAAATGACAATTAAGCGTCATTTGAGATCAACATATTTTTTTAGTTTTCAAAATCATTCCTAAGATGTTCAAAATCATACAATGCAAGAAAACATATTCCCCAATGGGTTTTCAAGAATGGGAAATGGGTGGACATTTGCAATTTTGGGGCTTCTATGGCCGATTGGTTTTTCCCTACAGCGAGTAGTGGATCTTTTCTAGGGTTTCAAAAGTGGTTTCAAAACCCTTGTCGCATTGTCTCCTCTGTCATAGTCAGGAGGGTGTTATCAAATCCTCTTCATTGTATTCAGGCGAGTCTATCCCCAATCAAGGTCAAAATCTGATGGGGGAAATTGATAATGATAAGAATATGACTGTCAATGATAGAGAAGCAATCTTTATGCCACCTATGAATAATCATGATGGTTTAAAAATGAAGAAAGTATGGAACCCTATCTCAGAGATAATTATTGAAAACACTTTAGAGTTCTGGCAAGGTAATGATTTAACAGATCGAGGTGTGATTATTGGGGTATGGGGGTAATCAACTTCTTCATCTAAATTGTTGAAGGAAATTAGATCTAAACTTTTTGGCATTTTATATTTTTAGGTTTTATCATCAGATACCTTTGTAATTATTTTTGATACTCTTGAGGCTAAGGAGCATTCATTAACTAGGCCATATATTAATCTGAAGGATAATGTTGTATTTCTCTCTCCATGGAAGCCCTTTTTTCAACTTGGGAAAATCCTCTCTGAAGAATCTCTCATTTCATTTTCACTCCCTAATCTGCCCTATGAGTTTAATGACTTGCGTATTCTAACAACACTAGGGAATTCTTTTGGTATCTTTGTTAGAACTGATCAATGTTTGAAAGAGAACAAACTCTATACCTTGGTTTGTGTCCTTGCAACTAAATCAATGATTATTCCTTCTGTTTGTAAATTTGATTTTCCTTTTGGTAACTAGAGATAATCCATTGTTAGAGATGATGCTTTTTCAGTTAAACCAGTAACCATTAATTGTGATTTATTTGTTCGGGTTTCCAACATAGATGTTGATATTAATATGTCAAGGCCTTTGTCTGATCACCCAGCTCCTTCCACTTCCCTGCCTGGTGTATCCTTTTTCTTTCCCATGATACCTTACATGCAACCAACCCAAGATTCATGTATCATTCCTCCACCTTTGATCGATTTATCCCCTATCCATGCTATCTCTGTAGCCCATCACTATCAAGAGCCTTGCATCATCCCTTCTCCTCAAATTGATCCCTTTGTTTATTTTGTCCCACCCATGACCTCCTTTAATTTAACCACATCACTCCTCCCCATATCCACTTGACTCCTTTCCCCCTCACCTTTGCATATTTCATGTTCTTCTCCCTCTTTCTTTGTCCAAGCTCGTTCATCTTCTATTAATGATGTATCTCCTTGCATCTCCCTTGCTCACATCCTTTCAATGGTTGGAGGCTCATCTCATGTTTCTCCCCTCCCATCTTCTCTCCCTACTCCCTCCACTTCTCTTTCTACTGCACTTACCATTGTTCCCTATATTCCATTAACTACTCATAGTCTACAACGCTTCAAATAGGAGATCATATGGCAGGTTTAGTAGACAATCTGCTTTTAATCAAACCATCTCTTCAAACAGTTTCACAAGTGGAAGATATTTCTAAGGAATCCAATGTTATTTTGAATGAGATCACTAATTATATTATTGATTATTTTGATACCTCTTTGACATGGTTAGCATGCAAGGGTGAAATTCCTAAGACCAAAAATCCTTATGAGATGCTATCTCGAGATGTGGATTTATCTCTACAAGAGATTCCCATTGCATTTTCACCTTTTCTGGATGGTATTATTAATAAGAATTTTCAATCTTCATCTTGTTCCATATTCCAATCTCCTTCCTCAAAATTGTCCCCTCCTTCATCTTCTAAATGGAGAGGGAGACCCTCAAGTGTATATAAAATTAGGGATGAGATTAATGTTGGGATTCAAAAAACATTACTCCCTTCATTAACTATCCACAAGAATGGGAAAAATAAAGTGTCTTTTAGCCCTCCTACTACGAGGGTTGCTGAGGTCAAAAGAAGTCTCCAGCCTGAGTATGCTGGAGGACAAAAATCAGTAAACACTCAAGACATGAGGGTAGCTGAGAATTCCCCTCTAGAGCCATGAGAGTTCTTTCTTGGAATATTAGGGGCTTAAACGCCCATAACAAGAAGCATCTCATCATGAGTCAACTATTTAATTCTAAATTTGACATTGTTCTTCTCCAAGAAACTAAATTATCTAATGAAGCTGCCATAAAATTATTTACTTCCTGGAAGTTGGGTAATTTCTAGGCCTCCCCCTCTGATGGTGCCTCGGGGGATCTTGTGGTTTTATGGGATCCACTCAAGGTAACTTTGGAAAAAATTTCATTTGGTAAATATTGCAAGCTCTCTTTTGTTGAGAGTTACTCTTCTAAATTGTCTTTCTGGTTGTTTAATATTTATGGCCCTATTCCCATTATTGAAAAAACCAAGCTATGGACCTTTCTGGGTGATTTGATATAGGCACTCCAGGGGGAGTTGATCATCTTGGGAGGGGACTTTAATGTTGTCCTTAATAATGATGATAAATTTGGTGGGAATAATCCTTCTCCATAGGTGATGATGGACTTTAATCAGTTTATTTATAATAATGATCTCATGGACATCTCTCCCAAGGTGGGAAAATTCACCTGGACAAATCGTCGTGTGAATTTTTGTAACATTATAGAGTGGTTGGATTGTTTTATTATTTCTGATTTATGGCTTCAGAGTGAAATAGACTACCACTCACTCATTTTACCTATCTCTGGTTCTGATCACTTTTTGATTATGTTACATTTATCATAATCCTCTTCTTTCCAAAAAGGTACCTTCAAGATTGAGCCAATGTGGTTCTAAGATCATAGTTTTATTCCTTTGCTGACAAAATGGTGGCTAAACTGTCCATATATGAAAGGCACCCGAATATTTAGACTGGTCAAAAAATTGTAGTTACTAAAAATTAAGATAAAAAATTGGAACATTAATACCTTTAAGAATATTTTTCAGGAGAAAAATAGATTGCAGTCAGAATTGGCCATAGTTAATGACTTTATTATTCACAACAGAATGGATGCCCAATATTTTGCACTAGAAAAGGATCTCAGATGTGCTCTAGAGGAAGTAATTCTTAGAGAGGATATTTATTGGAAACAAAAATCTCGGGAAACTTGGCTTGCAGATGGGGATAGAAATACAAAGTTTTTTCATGCTTCTACTAAGCTTAGACGTCTTAAAAACCAAAAATGTTTACATTGAATCCTCTAGTGGGAAATTAGAAGATGAAAATGACATTGTTGATGAGGGTGTTTCCTTCTTCTCAAATTTTCTAACCAAGCAACAAGTTCATTGTTCTAATTCTTTGTTAGATTCTATCCCACATTGTGTTTTTGAGGCAGATAATACTATGCTTATGGCTCCCTTTACATTGAATGAGCTTAAAGAAATTGTTTTTCATTGCCCCAGACAAGGCCCCAGGTCCCGATGGATTCACCATGCTTTTATTTCAAAAATGTTGGGATTTTTTGAGAAATGATATTTTACTTGCATTAGAGGAAGCTAGGATTCACAAAACCATGTTGAAAGAGCTTAATCATACTTGGATTTCTCTCATCCCAAAAAAAGATGATCCTAAATCATTTTCTGATTTTTTTCCTATCTCTCTTTGTAATTCTCTATACAAAATTTTTACCAAAGCTATTTTTGTCAAGTTGGCCAAGGTCCTTCCTAGAATCATTATGGCTCATGAAATTTTGTGCTCTATCTGATTACATAACCAATCATCCCTTCCTATTCATCCTAATGGCTGAGGGGCTTAGTAGATCTATAGGTTATGCTAGACAGGTTGGGATTTGGAAAGGTGTCTCCTTGAATGATGGCAATGAATCCTATACACAATCTTTTTGCGGATGATACTCTTCTATTCAGAGAAGCCACCATCATGGAAGCTCAAGTTATTAAATAAATCATTGATTATTATTACATGGCATCTGGGCAATTAATTAATCCATAAAATCAAAAAATTTCTCTTTTAAATGTTACCCCTTTAGTTCAAAATAGTCTTTCTAAATTCTAGGGTTTCTCTTTGGGGGGGTTTCCTTGATGATATCTTGGAGTCCCCTTCTATTCTGGTTCAGAAAAACATTATTTCTGGGATAAGATTATTTTTTCAATTTCTCAACAGATTCTGTCATGGAAGCATAAATGGATGACCTTATCTGGCAAGTTACTGATGATTAAATCTATCTTAAATGCCATCCCAATTTATCTTATGTCAGTCCTAAACATGCCCAAGAGTTCAATTGAAGAAGTCTAGTCCATCTTAAGGGACTTTCTTTGGGCTAACAATGTAACTAAAAATAAAAAGTTACCCCTTCTTGCTTGGAGTAATGTCTCTACTCCTAAATCCATCCAAGGTGTTAGAGTTAGGGATCTACATTTACAGAAAAAAAGCATTGGGTGCTAAATTTCTTTGGAAATTATACAAAAACCTGAATTCTAAATGGGTCAGATTAATGAGATGAAAGTAACTTGACTCTGATGAAAGGGAAATAATCTTTACAACTTTATTTTTACCTTAGGGGTCTAACATATAGAATTTCATGGTTTCTTGTCGAGAGCTCATCCTGCTCTCCCTCTCTTGGTTAATACATGATGGGTCAAAAGCACAATTCTAGGAGGACACATTGAATGAGCACACACCTTTATCTAAAATCCAGGAGTGGCACCCCTTAGATTCTCATCTTAAATAGATTTGGGGTGACCAGGTTTGTCATTATTTATATATTCAGGATGGTCTTGCAGTTTGGAAAAATCTCTCTATCCTAAATGATTTTTCAAATTTGGTAGTAGAGCTTCATAAAGAACTTATCTCTAGACCTATTTTATTCTGTCCTCTTGAGGATGAAATTATTTGGTTAGGTTCCCCTTTTGGCCAATACATAGTTAAGGTCAGTTGTGATTCAAATTTTCATCTTCAATCTTCTGACTCTTGGCCTGTTAGAATTTTATGGGGATCTCCATGTCTTCCTAAAGTGAGGGCCTTTGCCTGGTTGGCCATCCAAGATAGGGTCCTCACTGGGGAAAGGCTTGATAGATTTGGCATTATTTCTATTTTCCTTGTACTTTATGGAAACTTCTGATCATTTATTCCTTCATTTCCCCTTTGCTCTTGATTGTTGGTATTGGCTTATTCACAAGCTGGGGTGGTGTACAGTTATTGGCCCTAATCTTTGTGATCACTTCAAAGCTTGGCCTTTTACACACAAATCTTCCACATTTGCACCTTTCTTGGAGGTGATCCCCTCTATAGTCATCTAGAATATTTGTCTTGAGAGAAATGAAAGAGTATTTAGAGGCAAATATACTTCATGGATCGAGGTCATTGGAAAAAATAGAAAAGTCTATAAATGAAGTAATGCTTACATATCAGGTTAAATTGATCAAGAGAAATAAGAATTTTACTAAGTGGGATATTTTTATTCATGAAAATTGGCCTCTTCTTTAGTGCCTTCTGCCTCATGGATGTCGATCTTCTTGCTCATCTTCTTCTTCCTACCTCAATGCTACTTGGTCTACTACTCCTTCTGGTTGTGTGAAACTGAATTATGATGGTGCCTCTAGGGGAAATCCAAGCATTTCAAGAGTGGGGATTGCTTTTATAAATTTTGAGGGGAACATTATTAGAGCAACCATCTTGCAAAAAGCTTCCCTCATACTCCAACAATGTAGCAGAGATGGAAGCTCTTCTCTTTGGTATTTCTATTGCTATCTCCATGAAGATATATAAGATCATAATTGAGGGGGACTCAATGGTGACCTATAATATAATCACCTATAGAAATACTTCCTCATGGAAACTAAGATAAAAAATAAATTTGGTCCTCAAAATATTAACATCTTTTCAATCCTTCGATCTTAAACACTATTTCAGAGAGGCAAATGTGGTTGTTGATTTTCTGGCAAATAAGGTGATTGATGATTCATTTTCTCTTCAGGAAGTGGATATGAATTATTTATCACATTTGGTATAATCTTGATACCAGTATTTGAGACTAACTTATCATGTTGATTTATAATATTCTTAAATGTTCTTGTGTGTTTCAGATTATATTATTGCTTCATGGATTTTCAGTTTTTTTATATCAGTGGTACTAATATGGATTTTAGCCAAAGGTAGAGTTTCTCTTTGTGCATGTCTATCGATCTGGGTGTGCAATCCTCTTTATATTCTTTCACTATGTATGGAGGATCAACTATTTACGTTTAGTAGATGGATGAGAGACAACTTTCTTTAGCAGCAACATCTGCACCCCTTGGGTCCCCTTCTTCTTATCCCCCCTTTCTCTCCAATGTGAGGATATGGAGATGCCTTCTCTACTTCTGACTACGTATGACTACCTAGAGAGTTTGTGGAAGGCCTTCCTCTGGTTTATTTGGGACTGTTGGGCCTTGGGAAAAATTATTTGTAAAGCCCATAGGGCCTGTGGGTCCTTGATTTTCTATTTTTGGGTTCTGGGTGGGGGGGATATTTTTCTATAACATTGTGGGGCGATAATTGGTTTGGTTTTAGCTTTGAATTCTTTTGTGGTCCATGTGACCTATTTTTTATGTTTTGGAGCAAGACTGGAGTTTTTCTTTGTCTAGTTCTTTCCTACTGGTGCTCTTTGAACTAGGTTTGTAAAAAATAAAAAATTAATAAAAAAAAATTTGTGGTATATTTACCACTTTTACCAAAAAAAATTTAAAAAAATAATGAGTAGTCTAGATCTTAATGTCTAATAGGGCAATAATTTTGTACACAGGTGAACATTTTTCAGCATTTCTTTAGTAGCATATCCTTACATACATATTTCAATTACATACTATATCTACTTAATTTAAACTTAACTTCAATTATATAATTAAATGTCCCTATGAGATTGAGCTTATCGGGACATAAATTTAAAATGCAATATCGATTGTAAATTGACCATGCAAAATTTCTACAAAAAATAACTTTACCTCTTGCAAAAATTATGTTTTTCATCAACTTTTAAAAATATAAAACTAAACCAAACATATCCCCCCCCCTCACCCCAAAAAATAAATAATGGTACAATCTATGATAGATTTAATAATAGTACTAATTTTAAGAATTATGACTTATGTTACATATACTCATATTTTGCACTTGAACACTTCCACATAAAGATTTTATGAATATATGTATAACTAAAATCAATAATAAAAACTTAAATGAAAATAAATTTTAGACACATTTGATCACTTGCACACAACTTCTTATCAACTCTCATTGTTAATTACCAATGTTCTACAATATCCCCGCTTCATAATAAATTGACTAGAAAGGAGAAAACCGCATGGAAATTTGTAGGTCGATATTTTTATCTAGGGTTTATTTTTATTATTTTTAAATATTTCTACATTTAATATTTAATATAACTTTATTATTGTCTCTTAAATAAAATATATATTTTAAATTAAAATTTATATTATATATTTCACACTTAACTATATATTCAATATTTAATTATATATAAATCAAACTATATTTTCTATATAACTTTTTTTCAATAAAAATGTAACTATGCTACAGGAAATGTAGTAAAAAGTATAAACATTTACAATAGAGTCTTGCTAACAACTAAGTAACACTCCAAGATAGTTAGCTTGAAACTATATTAAACCCATCCCTTCTTACTAACTGTCTACTCTTCTAGTTATATACTAAACCTTTTGTATTACAAATACTTTTTTTAAACAAAACTTTACACATATATATGTAGGTCATACACTTTCTTATGTATCTAAAGGAAACATACAAAAAAATCATGACCAAATTTTAATCTATGATATGTTGTGTGATAAGTTGTATCATTTTTTGAGTCTCATGTGTCATGACCCTTCTTTATACCCTTTCTTGAAAATTCTGGATATACAAATTATCTATGTTGGTTTCATGGTATATTTCTGCATCTTTCTTTTGCTTGGAAAACTAGGCTGCAAAATAGACAAAGAGAAAAAATAAAAAAGGAAATCATGCATTAGCTGTTAGAGAAGTGTTATTTACCTTCATAGAAGGCGTAATTGCTCAAAATATTAGAAAATTATTTGAGCCATTTAGACCCACCAATCTCCATTCCATATGTCATTTTCATGAATTTATTTCCAACTATAGCCCACCTATAATGTTTTACTAGGTCATGCTTGTCTAATCCAAGGATGAACAACTAGTCATTCACTTCGATCTCCCCTGTAAATAGATTTAGGATTTCATAAGCCTATGAAATTCCATCTCTAGGCGTTATGACCACCACAAGATTGATATTTTCCTCTAGGACGTCGTCTTTGAACACCAATTGTAGTAACAATAAGGCTTTCACTTTCTCCTCCCCCAAACCTAGTAGGGAAGCTAAGAACCTAGAGGATATGTTTGTTTTAACTCTATGATGCAACTTGATGAGGTGATGAAATCCTTCCCTAGCACCATTCTAATTATCTTTATTGTGAGGATGGTGAAGGAATTGCATATTTTTTATAATCTTTGATCTAGTATATAACCCATAAGGACTTTTAGTATTTTCCAAACCTTAAGTGGATGGGCATTTCCATTCTCAACTTTTGACTCATGGTTCATTTGTTTGTTGGAATGATATTCATGATGATTTCCATAATAGAAACTTACTTGTATTTCCTTTCTATCTATGTCTCTCAAGAGGTGTAAATGTCATGAGGGAGTAGTCTTTTCAACTATCTTTGGAATCCATGCAATCATAACATCTCAAGACTATGAGTGTGAGTAGTATGCTTCACTTGTGCCACATCAACAGAGTTCTCTAAGAGTCCTTTCAAAAAAATGGTGTTAGTTATTATCAAGGTCCTTTCTACTATTGAAGTTCCAAGATGATGTCATTCCCAACAAATGAGTCCTTTCAATGATATTATTTTTCCATCTAGATTGTATGAAGATTATTTTTGAAAAAGAGTTGTTAGAAATCTCCATTTCCAAGGATTTGATAGTATGGGTTCTAACTGTGAGATTTTCCAACAATTTCACTTGTGTGTTCAAATTATTATTTTTATACTTATTTCATCCAGACCTCTACCACCTATCTAATTTATCATCTCGAAGCCAATTTTCCAATTCAAAGGACCCTTCATTGTTATATTTATAATTAGTTTGTGAGAATACTCAACTTATATACATTAATTTCAATATCCTTGTCATTATTTTCTATTACTGGGGCTAAATACTCTAGTTTATCCAATGTTTTTCTATTTTATATTTTTTACTTTGAATTTTCAATATGCTTGAGTTATCTGGTCTTTCTTCTTTCTTCATTACCAACCCCAAGGCCAATTCTTCTAAGTTTAACCCCATCCACCACTATATTAGTCATAGTATTTACCTCTCTATTAGCATTTCTATAGATTTGATTGATTGTGAAGGCATAAAAAATTCTAAGAAGCTCTATTTCTCTACCTAGAAAATCATTAATCCTCAAATTTAATATCAAGATAGACCTGATTTCATTCACCACAATCATTGAGTCCCCTTAAATTTTGATTTTTAAGAATTTTAAGTCTTTGGATACTACTAATCCCTCTCTAAGTACTTTAAATTATGTCGTATTATTTGTGTCTTCTTCTAAATGTCTGTCCAACTTGACCACAACTAAGCCATCCCTAAAGTTTATGACATCCTACCCTAGAATAACTTGGATTGCTAAGGGATATCCTATCAAATTTTAACATAAACCATATTAATTGAGGAGGTGCCAAAGTATATTGTGTTCTTACTTGCATACTTTATGATCTTTCTTTGCTAAAGAAACATGAAATCTTCAATCCATACCAACAACTTCTGATCTTCCCATCTCATCTTGTAAATTAGGAAAAAATTTAAGTATGTAACTGGGTGCCAATACTGCAAAAGTTCACGGCCAAAAAATATTGGCAAATGAAAATGGGCACCCATTTTATAAGAAATGAGTGCCCATTATGCTTTGGGTTTCCAAGCCATAAATATAAAATAGGAACTTGTTTATAAAATGGGTGCCCATTTCAGTTCGGGTGCCCGGGCCAAAAAGGGCACCGATTTTGTAAAAGTACTTAATTTTTCTTTTAAACCATTTTCCAAGTCATTTTCATAATTTGCAAAATGGGGTCACGTTTTGTTGCAGATGGGTGCCCGTTTTGAGAGCTATCGTTGACCCCCGTGATATTGTTTTTCTGACTCGAGGTACATATTGTTGCCTGTGATATTGTTTTTCTGACTCCAGGTACATATTATTGTTTTTTATTTATTTTTTATTATGTTTTTCATTAAAATTATAATTTATTGTTGTTTTTAATTAGTTTAATGTTTAATGTTCAATTTGTATTATGTTTAATGTTTAAAGTTTGTTTTTTAATAGGACTAAACTAAATTGCTATGTTTAGTTTTATTTTAATTTGCAATTATTGTAGAAAACAATAAAACTCTCAAAACTTAAAACCCTAGGTAGAAAACTAAAACCTAAACACAACTAAAATAAGAAACCCTAGGTAGAAAACTAAAACCTAAACCTAAACACAACTGAAACAAGAAACCCTAGGTTAAAAACAAAAATGTAAACCTAGACAACTGAAAACAAAATTGTAAACCCTGGGTCCAGATAATAAACAATAGACTCTCTCTCTCTCTCTCTCTCTCTCTCTCTCTCTCTCTCTCTCTCTCTCTCTCTCTCTCCTNACCCTGGGTCCAGATAATAAACAATAGACTCTCTCTCTCTCTCTCTCTCTCTCTCTCTCTCTCTCTCTCTCTCTCTCTCTCTCTCTCATAGAACTAGTTTAATGTTTAATATTCAATATTTATTAAGTTTAATGTTTAATGTTTAAATTTTGGTTTTTTAATAGGATTAAAATAAATTGTTATGTTTAGTTTTATTTTAGTTTATAAATTATTGTAGAAAACAATAAAACTTTCAAAACTTAAAACCCTAAGTATAAAACTAAAACCTAAACCTAAACACAGCTGAAACAAGAAACCCTAGGCAAAAAAATAAAATGTAAACCTGCACACAACTGCAAACAAAATGGTAAACCCTAGGTCCAGAAAATAAATAATAAACTCTCTCTCTCTCACATAAGACCTAATACATACTAATAAGACCTAATATGACCTATTAAGACCAATTAGGACCAATAGGACCTATTAAGACCTAATTTAGGACCAGTTAAGACCTAATAAGGTGTAATAGTCCACCCTTAAGACCTAATAAGACGTAATAGGACCCTTAGGACCTATTACTTGACCTAACATTTTTAATTAGACATAATAAGACCTAATACCTACTAATAAGACCTAATAGGATCTCTCTCTCTCTCTCATAAGACCTAATAAGACCTAATACATACTAATAAGACTTAATAGGACCCTTCAGACCTAATATGACCTATTAAGACAAATTAGGACCAATAGGACCTATTAAGACCTAATTTAGGACTAATTAAGACCTAATAAGACCCTTAGGACCTATTACCTGACCTAACATTATTATTAAGACATATAAAGACCTAATACCTACTAATAAGACATAATAAGACCTAATAGGACCCTTTAGACCTAATATGACCTATTAAGACCAACTAGGCCCAATAGGACATATTAAGACCTAATTTACGACAATAAGACCTATTAAGACCTAATTTAGGACCAAATAGGATCTCTCTATATCTCTCTCTATTGTGTTTTTTAATTTACATTTATAAATTAAATGTTGCATTTAATTATAAGTCTAAATTAGATCTTTGTAAGGTAGAATATAAATTATATAGTAATTGTAAATTTTCATGTTTGGATACATTTGCATATTATATTCCCATGGATGATTTTGATATTAAGGAGATTTTAGCTCAACAGACACTGCCACCTCCACCTCCACCTCCACCTCCACCTCCACCTCCACCTCCACCCCCAGAGTTGAGGGAGAACATTAGGAGAAATGTAGACTCCATCACACAGGGCATTAATTGATGAACTCTAACTGATTGGATGTTTGAAGATGATAAAGTTTATGATCACTGAGCTGCATAAAGTAAATGCAAGACATTAAATTAGTTAATTTACTGTATTTTCATTGATGTCAACTTAATATGTTATGATTTCTCATACACATATTGTCACAACACTTGAAGATCTAAAGAGAAAAAGTGTTTGTCATCGGTAAAGGTATGCACTGAGTAACAGGGTTACCCAAGAATAGTGAACCCAAGTAGTTCACAATGTTGGCCG
The DNA here is from genome assembly GCA_018584345.1 of Thuja plicata. NCBI lineage: Eukaryota > Viridiplantae > Streptophyta > Pinopsida > Cupressales > Cupressaceae > Thuja > Thuja plicata. Next base: position 7,475,597 of record MU224933.1, on the reverse strand, counting down.
AAAGACAAAAAACATTGATGGATAGTGTTACCTAAGAGAAACAATGGTACCCAAGAGAATAGTGTTACCCGAGATCAGTAGTACCCAAGAAAGTGGCACCCGAGCAAGTGTTATCGAGCAAACTAAGAGTTGATGACCGAAATCAACTGGACTAAGAAAATGAAAAAACTACTTAGTTGGCAGAGCTATATTTAGAGTTTACTGATTGATTGCTTTATTTTCATCGATCGGATAAGCTAAAGATAAGAAGTAAATTTAAAGATAGTTTTATTCATAGTTGTCAAGGAGAAATCTATGGAATAAAATTGAAGCAAAGCTTTAAAGATTAAATCAATGCATGACATGATATGCGGATCAAGAAGCAATCTATGTCGAGAACAAGAAAGACAAGGAGGTTGAATGGTGAAATCATGTCTATATAAAGAGACAAGTAATTCATTATGAAAGGAGGAATGCTAAGTATAATTCTGGTGAAGATAGAAGTCTTCATACATATCTGATCATACAAGTTGAAGAACAGAGCCAAAAAAATATGCAAACACTGAGAAACAGAAGCAAGATCATTCATCGAGCAAAAAAAAGAAAGAGGGGAGAAAAGGAATTGAAGAGCATATTGATAAGAGAGGTATTTTGTGGACTAATAATAGATCTGAAAATCTGCAAGTTAAGTTGTATTATTGAACATATCATTTACTGTTTCAATTTAACCATTGATTTAGAAAATCTCTTAGCCGAGTGGGATTTAACTATCCTTATTGCATTGAGATACTCAAGAGTATCAAAAGGTTTTCATATTGACAACATAGTGAATGCTAGGTCAAATGAAAAACTGCTAGTTTTGAATCCTCTAACAAGGTCGCACTTAACAGTGTGTTTGTAACCTTTAACAGGGTTAGCTCTTCACCGATCTCACTTCAAAAGAGTGAACATTTTGGGTTAACGTCCCTAGTTGTTTTTCCCTTAACAGGGTTTCCACGTTAAAATTTAACTGTCAAATGTGTATATGGTTCATTCTTTGATGTTTTTCTTTACACATTACTAAAACTGGATTGGTCGATAAACACTAAGTTTAATTACTGCTACTTGGTAAAGGCTAGAAAAAGATAAATAGTATTGATTACCAAGCAGTATATATTTGATAAGATTACTTAAAGGCATTCATCTTGAAGGGCTGAAAATAGCCGAGGGTATTATATTTGTGATATAAGCATTTGATTGAGTAATTGGATTAATTTTTTAGGTCACTGATTGACCCCCCCCTCCCGCTCTTAGTTATTTGAATAATTAATAACATTAGACGTGAGCCTCATCCACCTCAACAGATACTACGCCTTGTAGATAGCATGCAAGGTATTTTAGATTCAGTGCAGTCATTAGACTTGGATTTGGAAAATTATCAGTCAAGGAGGGACTCCATGCATGCATTTTATGTTGATGGACTCTCTTATAAAGAGGTCAATAATTTGAAAATTACCAAAAATGATTTGAAACCTTATTTTGTGAACCTTAAAATGGGTGAGGAGATAGTTGGAAAGAATCCATGCCTTTCTATTAGATGGTGTCAGTGTCTGTAGATAGCTGCACATTTTTGGGAGCAGTGGTGGATGGGATTTGACCATCCACCACATGCCAATCATGGAGTCCCCCTAAATTTTTTGAAAAAATTATGGGCTGAATTTGAATGGAGTAGGAAACCCAATTACTTTGATATGAGATATTTCCAAGGGTTCAGTCAGGGTATGCCAAAGAGCAGGCCAAAGCCAAATTGAGTGATAGAACTAGAAATCGTGTGCTTAATGAGCCCCGTATTCCTTTTCCTACTCCAGTAGTGTCTGCACCTATCCACCCTCGAGCAGTGCACTCAGCTTTGGTTCATTGAGTGCCCTTTCAGGCAATTTATTAGAGAAGATGACCTAGGTGAGGGTTTCCCCTAGCATAGCAGATGTTTGCACAAGTTGTGAGGATATATAAAGGGGTCTCTAGAGTGAGCCTGATAGTGATAGTGTTGTTCATGGTGGATATGATGATGTTAGCGGTGGCACACAGGGTGATGTTGATGGTGGTGCATAAGATTATGTTGGAGATGACATCACATCATATGTTGATTTATCTGTGTAGACGATGATCATCATATAGAGGTAAATTTAATTATTTAATTTATAATACAATATTAAATTACATATTTATACACATATCAACCATAAAATTTGGATTTTTGGTAAATAGAGGAGGGTTTATACTGGGTCATTCAATGACCATCATCATATCACTTCCACACCTCAAGATCTTGACCACCCTTTTATGGTGTGCACTTTCATCTAAATACATAGATAAGTACATTTAAAGTTTAAACAATTAAAACTTGAATTGGTGATGTGTTTGATATATTTTTTGCAATTTTGTAGGGTGCTTTATGTAATACCAAGGTCGAAAGTTCTTCGTGCTCAGCTGTGCTCAGCCCCATTGGTCAATGAGACTCAACCTCATATACCTATAACATGTTTTACATTCATTAATTTAAAGTTTTAATATGCTTACTAATTTATGTACAACTTTTATTCGTGCTTATATACTTCTTACAATTGTAGGATTTTGGATTGTCTCATGTCACATCACATTTATGTTCTGACTCATCAGTGACATTGGTTATGCATCTGACATCTAATGTAAATGCTTATGTTTGATAAATTTATAGTCAAGTTAAATATAGATCATTGAAATAATTTATGTATATACAAGTTTTCATTTCTTGGTTTAAATATATTGTTCAAGTGGACACCACCATGAATCTTGGCATGGCTATAGGATTGAGCCAAATGCAACCATCGACATTGTCCTTTGAGGTCATTATTAAAATTAATTTTAAATTGTCTATTGTGTACCTATCTTTTATAGGTCTTGATTATCAAAATTTTGTAATGTTTGTTTTTACAGGACTTGATTGCATCAACTTTTTATGTTGTTGAGAGAGGAACTCCTTGTCCCACTGAGGGCATTAGATTGCATGGACGCATGGTAAAATTTTAAATATATTCATTAATATTAATTTTTTAAATAGTTAAGTGAATTATGCAAGTCATTTGAATTATACATTATTTCACACTTTTTAAAATAGGACTTGACTGCATCTACTACTAATGTTGTTGAGAGAGGACCTCCTTGTCCCACTAAGGGCATTACACCATATGGACACAAGGTAAAATTTGAAATGTTCATTAATATTATTTTTAATTTTTAAGTGAATTATGCAATTCATTTGAATTAAACACACATGGTCTTCTAATGTGATCTTTTTAAAATGTACATGAGGACGAGGTGCATCATGATGGTGCATCCCAGTCACCTTCACATAGAGTGAATAGGAGTGCAGATCAGCTAGACGAGTAGAGTTAAACCTTTCTATTATATGATGAACATTTTATACTCTTTTTTTCACATGTTAGACCTTGTTTTTGATTATGGTAAAAGCAGGTTTTGAAGGGAACCCCGAAACCCTTTAACAAAACAAAGGAAGGAAAGGCATAAAAAGCCCCAACGAACAACAGATTGTCCTATGGAGGGGACCAATCAACAGAGGGTCAAAACCCAGATTCAGCAATAACTATTATCAAAACAAAAAACAAAAGAACAGCTGGAAATAAAACAGAGAAGAAACCCGCCAGCACTAAAATCAGAGAGATTTCAGAAGGCTTTCAGCTTCCACCAGCTGAGTCCTCATTGTAGTCACGTTCTCTCTCAGCTTTAGAAGGTCTGGATCTTCATTCTTTTGCACCTTAGATCTAGTACGAGTTCC
>MU224933.1:7453927-7465461 GCA_018584345.1 Thuja plicata | reverse complement strand
AGATTTTCTTTTTGATAATCCTCTTCACTGATTTCTGTCCAGCTCTTACAATTAAGACCATTGATCCCAGGTATAGTCTGCTCTTTCTCAGGTTGAAGGGGTTCCAGTAGGCTCGTTGCTATTTTCTTCTCATTACTTTCATTGGTACTTCCCTCCTCACTCTGTATTTTATTAGTTGATTCCTGAGGGACCATCAATGCCCTATCTTCCATAGAGGCTGTATAGGTGTGAAGTTCTTTCTCCCTAATCTCAGTAGGAGGAGAGATGTTTCCAGCAAGGGAGTCTTCTTCCACTATTATTTTTTGTTCTGTATTAATTGATTCCTTCAGATCCAGGCCCTGAGGAACATCTTTTTTGACTGATGTCTGAGAGATATCTTCCTTTGTCTGATTAAATATTTCTGCATTCAGTTCTTCTCTTGGATCTTTCTCTTCCAGACAAAACATAGAGTCTAGGAGGGGGGGGGTACTTTCTCTTTCCAGATAGCTCTTGGTTCTTTCTTTTTGGCTTTTGAGGAATGATTCAGTGGACATTGTTTTGCCCAATGACCAGTTTTTTTGCAAGTAAAGCAGGCAAAAGGGATGGTTTCGTACTCCACAACTTGATTATAAGTACCCAGTTTAGAGTTGATAGAGATAACTTCCGGGAGGTCAGTCTTTTGATTGATATTAACACGAATCCTAGCATAAACTCTCCTGGTCTTTGTTGCTATCATGGGATCTATTGATAAGAGTTCCCCAAAGGAACGAGCCAGGCCCGAGAAGACATCTTCATGCCAGTATTCCAAAGGGAGACCCTGAAATCTAACCCAAACAGGCGCTGATTCAAACATATCCATATTGAGGTCCAAGTTGGTTCCCCATTTTTGGAGGGATAAAGAAAATTTCCCAAATAACCATGGTCCTCCACACAGAACTGCAGAAAGATCTTCAGAGCTAGAAAACTCAAATGTGAAAAATCCTTTAGGAAGAGAAGCAATGTCAACTTGACCTTTTAATCTCCATTTCCTAGCAGAAAAAGCCCTAACAGCATCTATGTTTGGCCTTGGACCCAAAAATTTCCCTATTAGCGTATTCTTCATTATGGCAACAGTATGATCTATCAGAGAATCAGGCAGGGAAATGCTAAAAAGACCTTTCTCAGGGATGGATGAATTTTCTACCAAAGGAAAGGAAGATTTTCCAGTGGGTTTCACTCCAAAAAGAGAGGACCAACTGCCAGAAGCTTTATTCTTACCTAGAGTTTGACCATTAGTTACTTCAGAAGCCTTACCTTCACTTTCCTTTAACTTTAGTACTTCTTCGGGGAGTTGGAATCTCGATAGAGGGGATACCGCCCTTGACTCTTTTGTGGAGCCCTCCCCGTCTGCAGCTTTTGCCTTTTCCTGACTCGCCGGCACGGTTAGCATCTGAACATTGCCTGGAAAGATTTTCCCGCTCGTTTCATTTTTCAAAGAGTCCCGTTTTCCTCCTTCTCGAGGGCGGTAACGGTCTGAGTCTTTTTCCCCTTCCCCTTCCTTGTCACCTTCCTTGAAACTCCTACTCCCGTCTGCAGTATTCGACTGCACACTTCCATTCGCAGGTTTCCTGCCCGCAGGGGAATTCAAATTCCCTCCAGCCCGCTGATCTCCTCCGCTCTGCTCCATTAACTTGAATTTTCAATAGAGTTGTTGCCAGGATCAACTGATGTTAGACCTTGTTATACATGTTATCGAGACTTTTTATCATGTTATTTGGACTTTTGTTATCAGGACTTGTTATCATATTATTTATATCATGTTATTTGGACTTTGTTATCATTAATTTTTATCATGTTATTTGGACTTGTGTTATCAGGACTTGTTATATTATATATTATCAGGACTTGTTATCATATTATTTGTACTTGTGGTTTGAATCTAGATATATGTGAGTTTACATGTAATATATGAGTTTTTCTAAATATCATTTATAATTAAACATCAATTGTCATTTTATCATTAATAGTATTCAATTATTATTATTTAATTAAATATCAATTGTAATTGACAAGATCAGTTGATTTAAAAATATCATTAATCAAATAACTTATTAAATATAATTAGCATGCAACAATATATAGATGTAACTAATATTGACTTCAAGATTAATTTGAACTGTGAAATATGGATGTACAAATAACTATATATCATGATCCATTAGTGAATGTATAGGACAATATAAAACTATGTATTCAACTTATATTTAAAACAAAATTGGACATGAATAAAAGTGAGCTCATGTGTTTTATAAAACCAAAATTGGACGAATACAAGTGTGCATTGAACTGCATAAATAGTTCATGTCTATGTTCTTCTAGAGGTCTTGCATAATAAAAAATAAATGTTGAAATTATGTTATAAAATATGTATATTTTAATATAAAATTCATGTATAGGATCCAAAATTTAAATAAATTAATTGCACTCACCTAGTATTACAGCTTTGATTAGCCAAAAGTTGTAAAATGCACAAGTTTTCTGACATCTATGTTGTCTAGTTATACTTGACACCTGAAAACCAAAGCAATTAGCTCTACATATGAGACTTGGAAGAATACATGTCTACTTATAAAAAATAAAATAATTAACAAAAACTTACACGTATAAATTTGTTTCAACCTAATGCCCCATCATCATCCTCTATTTTTTGGAATACATTTATGATTGCCTCATACTCTTCCATTGAAAGTGTCCATAATATTTTATTAGCAGGTCACCCTTTGTATCTTTCCAATTTTATATTTGTTGCCACTACCAAATAAAAACAATGTATAATCTTCTTTTCTGATTGGTAGTCTTCAAAAGCTAGCAAACCATTCCTTCTTGTTAGGTATTTGCGTATCCATGTACCAACAACCACAATAGACCCAATTGGATAATGAAAACCATCATCATCTACTTCATGATGTATCAACTTTTTCTTAGGTTCTACACATCGAGCTAGCGAATAATTAGTTTGTTCTTCATTATCCTCGGGTGCAACAACATACACATGTCCTAGAAAACAAAATTAATTACATGTACAAATAAAAATTCTTAGATGTTTATTTCAAATTCAATCATAAATCATATGACATACATTAATAATATAGTTTAAAGTTTTACAATAAATTGAATTAAGTTACCAGGTTGTATGAGGTCTAAAACACGATCATAATCTTTTGATGCAAATGCATTATTTAGTTTTTCATTTCTTATATCATCTTGATCTTGTATCTCACTAGGTGTTAAGAATTTTTGTTTCCATTCTTCAACCCATTCCATATTCTCACATTCTTCCCATTCACCTGCAACACAAAATTGACAAAAACATACAAGCTCCCTAGTTCATACAGTCCAAGTGTTAGAATTAGAACTCATAAATGAATTTCATTTAGCACACCCACTGATTGTATCACAATCATATCTTGACAGGATATTATTCACTTCAACTAGCCAAAATAAACATCTGACTGTAGAGTTCTGACTTTATCCTGTAGACAAACTTGTTTTACACCACTCAACAATTGCATGTGCATCTTTAAATTTTTGTTTTTCCTCAAATTTGAGTTGCTCTCTACATAGAGCTCTCTTAACACATCCACCAACACCATCATTCTCTCCTTTACCATGTCTAGCCTCAAAAAAACTCCAAATATGTTGGACATTAATTTTATTATGTGTCCTACTCAACCAATAAAATATTCAAGTATTCTTGAATTGCCCTATGTAATTATCTAACCATATTAGATGTTGTGTTATATGAATTTCTCTCTCCCTTAAATTCTCATAAAAGGTCTTATAGAAATATTGGAAAAACTCTAATGAGTGCAAGTTATTATCACTCATATGGAAATGATACTCTCTCAAAAAAATTTGATCCTCTTATGTACTATCAAGTGCATGCCTATAGACAATGTGAAGAAACATTGTTACTTGCACTGAATTATAATATTGTGATTGGATCTCATCTTGTGGTGTAAGCGTGTAGTTATCTTCTAAGTCAATGACTAAAAGTATCCTACCAATTAGAAATGTATTCTTGCATATGTGAAACTTTCCATCAAGTCATCTAGCATTTTGAGAGTGTTTCACATATTTAGGTACAACCTTATTCTTGAATTCATTCATAAATGCATGAACACTAACTTTTTTAGTAATTAGATCACACTATTTTCCAACCTTTCCATCCTTCAATGGATACTCAATATTTTTAAATATTTTTACATCAACTAATTAATGACCAAAATCAATTGAAAGATTGTCATGCAAACATTCATCTAAAAATTCAAAATTGCCACATACATCACATACACCAGAAACACATGAATTTAAAAGAAAAAATTTCTCATTAGGTGGGTTACAAAACAAACCTGATATAAACTCTTTTACATTTTGAGGTGGTATATTTATACCACATTCCTACAACATTTCATTAGTATGCATGGTAGAACATATAGATCGAAATACATCATAATGATAACGAAATTGAACATGATTTTTGCAAAAACAGGCTTCTCTTTCCTTGTTAATCCTTACATACCATGGTTTACATTTTTCAAAAGATCTTTGACTAATACTAATAGTAAACTCCTTAACATCCAAAATTTTTTTATACAATTCAGTTTGATTCATATCCAAAAGATGTTTTAGATGTGGATCATGAATTTTTGAGCCGATTCTTAATTTAAGAACATCTCTAGCATTAGGTGATACTCTTGTATTATCGTGCCAAAAAATTTTAATCAAAGTTTTGACTTCACCAGTAAGTTTCATGTCAAACCTCTAGAGTCTACCACTATAGCTCCACAAATGGTTTTCCAGATCACTTTCAAAGTTAAGTCTTCTCTTTATAGCTCTTGATAAAGTTTTATGATGAATATTAAGATATCCACTTACATTTTTCATCATTCTTTTATCAGAAGTAGTTTTGTTTACTAAAGTTGTTTTTATTGCTTGTTGTACCACATTCCTATCTTTATAACGACTTTTATTTCAGATTGTGTTAAAGGCACTAGAAACAGTTGATACAACTTGTTTTAGAGACTCATCCTTCTACTTGGATTTCACATAAATGCCTAACCTCTTCATCACTTTTCTCATTTTAGTCATTTTAATTAGTTGTAACATTAATTGACATTGAAACCCAAATTTCTTATTATAAAAAAATTGTCTAAACAATTTAGTCGTGTGTGTCCTAATCTGTCTCCATGAAACCAAACCATGTAGATTGTCTAGCACATCACTTTTAATTTCTAATTGTTCATTCAGTTCATTATCATTCAAAGGGGTTTCTTGTTACTCCAAATGAGCTTTGAATGTTGTCATTAGTATTCAAGCATCCGAGTACCCAGTCAGTAACACAGTCACAAACAGACTAGTTGGTATGATCACTGAGTGCAGAGTTAACTGAGTACACTGATCATGCACAGAGTTAACCGAGTGCAATGACCACCGAGAAGACAGACTTACCAAGCAGAAGTGTACACTAAGCACACAGTATGCACCGAGATATACATAGAACACCGATCACCGAGGGATAGTATTTACCGAGTAAATCAACGGTCACATAAAAGTTTTTAATGACACATCAATCTAGGTAACAACTTTTTTTTGAGATAGATAACAATTTACAATGATTGAGGAGAACATTAATTATGGATTCACAACATTAATTGTTTATATCTCCTATATTTATATGATCAAGGTAAATTTTGTACACCATTGATCTTGGGTTTTGTAAGATATTGTAAAACCCTAATTAGGTCAAGAAGTTTGACATATGTAATGTTATGATGTCATTTTGTATTGTATGTTGATCAAGTAATGATCAAGTAGCTGTCATACTATGTACATCAGAGATCGGACAAGGGTTTTAGGAAAAGGACTACATTGCAAGTATTCAATTTTCATAATAGAGGCAAGGCTACCAAGCAGAACATAAGGTATTATCATTCACAGTAAGGTGATATATTTTATTGCACTTAAGGATCTATATCCATAATATAGATATTGGAATTTGTTCAGATCACACAACTTTGTTACTCTCTGACAATTGTAACAATCCTAAAATCTCCTAACAGAGTAGACTTAACTATTTTTGTATAAATCTCTTAACCAAGTGTACATATACTTTGTGTTGCTAAATCCTCACGCGAGGTAGATCTAATCAATATTATTGTTACTCCTAATAGGATAAGGTCAGCATAAGTGATCAATCTTTGTAAGCTTTAATAGGATACTTTATTTACTGCAGTAGTGAAGTTTTGTGGGTCTCATCCCCACTGCATTTTTACCTTCTAACAGAGCTTTTTTGTGATACCAAAATACTAGTATCATGAGTACTTGAATATCATGTATGTTTATTGTTTGGTTTACATGCATTTACATTTCAGCAGTGACATTACATGTTTGGTGAAAGTTATCTACTCAATCGGTTATAATAGAATATTTGATTACAAAGATTTATTTGAAAGTTTTTAAGGGTACTTATTCACCCCTCCTCTCTTAGTACACACCTTTCTATTATCCCAACAATTGGTATCAGAGCAAGTTCTCTTGTTTAGAAATTTTAATCACTGGAGAGAAAAGATCTTATAATAGAAAGGTATACGCTTGATAAAACTATTAAAAATTAGAAGTTACAGTTGTAGATCTATGTCAAACAATACAAATAAGCCAAGGGGAAAATCAGGGAGATGTTGATTAAGAGAAAGGACATGAAACTTCGCTGTCATGAGACTGATTATCAGGAAGAAGAAATTCATGACCCATTTGACACATCTGGGTCTTAATCTGGTAGCATATCAGATGCATCTAAAGGAATAATATCAAAGCTATCTGAGAGAAATCAACAACTTACTGAACAAGTGAAATCACTACAAATCGGTCAAGATACCCAAATGGTTAGAATGGTTGAAGTCTTGAATGATGCAAAGAAAGTTGAACAAGACAGAAACATGGTTGTTGATGACAGAAGACAGATGACTGAAAAATTACAAGAAAAAGAATCTGAGATATTGAGACTTAGGGTGAACCCACAATAGTGGGTTACACCTTTTCGGAGGAAGCAATTCTTCATGAAATATTTGAGTTGGGAGGATTTAATCGGGTACTTTTGATAGAAAGTATCTAATTGTTTCAATCAAAACATACTTAGTTTTGATTGAAACTACCTTTTTTGCTTAGTTTCGATCGACTCTAACTAGTGAAGATTTTGGTGGGGTTTTTACCCATACCCACATTAAACTAAGAAATCACTTTTGATATAAATTACTTTTGATAGAAATTACTTTTGATAGAAAGTAATTTCTATCGAAACTAAATAGTTTTTAACGAAAGTACTTTCGATAGAAAGTATTTGGATATAAAGTACTTTTGATAGAAAGTACTTTCTATCAAAGTCCCTGAATAGAGGCCATTTCAAAATTTTCACAAAAATATGAAGTTTTCATGGCTTCGGGGATCAAATGCAAGGCTCAAATGAAGAATAAGGAGACATCCTTTTGCATACACAAGTACTCCTTGTGTGCTAAAAATGTGTCACACTTCTATGAATCATTATATACAAGATCGCTCAAGAATGAGGTCTCAAATGATGACTCATAGCTCTCTATTCATGGAGTGCAAAGGTGTTTGATGAAGGCCCTTAGATTAACCTAGTTTGTGCCCCTGCAAGTACACCATAAAATGAGAGATTCTATATGATAATGCATGATTTTGTCTATATGATAATGGAATTAATCTATATGACAACAATGCATGATTATTCTATGAAAGGAAATATGAATGCAAAATTAATCTATGAAAGAAAATATGAGTTTAATCTAAAATGTGAATGCAAAATTAATCTAAATGAATTGCCATGAATGCATGAGAGAAGAGGACAAGAAGAGAGAAGTTGAAATATCCAAGCTCAAGTGCTCAAACTCTCCTCCAAAATTGCTCTCCAATCCTGCGACATAAAATTAAACTAAAGAATGTGTGTGTTTTTTTATTATCATAATTATGCAAATGAGAAGGAGAGGCTTCCTTATAAAGAGCAATGGACGGTAGAGATTAAGAGGTAAAAAAGGAAAATAAAACAATGGTGGAGATTAAATCTTGATTGATCCATGTGCTTTAAATCTTCAAAAGGCAAGATCAAAGGGCTAAGATTAAGAGACAAATATCCCACCACTTAGGAAGATGTAGAGAAAAAAAGATTTTTATTTATTTTTTATTTGATTTATTTCCTTTTTTATCAAAAAGAGAGCTTTAAGTGGGGATTTTATTTATTAAAAAGAGGAATTTTCTTTTAATTAAATAAGATAAGATTATTTAATTAAAAGAGGGATATTAAATAAATAAGATAAAATCATTTAATTAAAGGGGATATTTTAATTAAATAAGATTATTTCATTTAAGAGATATTTTCTTTTATTTAAATAAGATTATTTCATTTAATAAAAAGAGATGTTTTCTTTTAATTAAATAATATTATTGAAAAAATGATCAAACCTTAGGAAATATTGAAATAATTAAATTCATTACGATTTGATCAAGGAAATTGATTTGAATTGAAAATGTTACAAAGCATTGATTCAGGAATTTGATAAATTGGTAAAATGATAAATGGGGCCCATAATCTAGGTGATCATTTTAGGGTGCATACATTTGCCCCTCTTTGACTAATGTGTGATCATTCTGGGAACACATGTAGTCAAAGAATGCAATTAAAGTGTGAGATCAATTTGGGATCACAGTACAACACAAACATCAACACCATTGTAAATAAGTAATTGACATCAGAACAAAGATAAGCTGATTGAAAAAGAGACAAGGTCAACACCGTTGTAAATAAGTAATTGACATGTCCGAGATAAGAATCTCAAGCAAGGTTGATATGATTGATAAAGCTGAATCAAGGATTGATGTTTGATAGGTATTGACCCCTCGTGATCAAAATCAAAATGAGATAGAAGAGAAACAACAAATTGATAAATTTGATCAAATCGAACTAAAGATAAGGTTGTTGATGTAAGATAAAAGATATAAGGATCACAGAACCAAGCTAGATCATCAAGCATGAAAGATTATGCCCCAAGGTTGAATTAGAAGAAAATAAGTGGGGTGAAAGAAAATGGAAGATAGAAGTTTGGAAGAGGTGGAAATAAATGGAGAGAAGAAAAATAATTTGCCTTAAGAAAAAGAATGCCCCAAAATCAATCAACTGTTTAAGATAGAAAATTTTGATTGAGATCATGAAAGAAGATAAGGAAATGAAGATCAAACATGACTATAGTTGATTAAAAGTCCACAAGAAAGATGAAGAAACAATCCCCTCAAACTCATAATGCAGCCTAAAAATGCAAACTAACATGAGGTCTAACAATGCAAGCTACATGAAAATGCAAAGGTGCATTTGCAATAGAGAAACTGTAACATAGGACTTTGTGTTAATCATTCATGAGAGAATGTTAAGGAACTTATTTTCATCATTGGGTCATTATTAACGAACATTAGAAAATCCCACAATCATCACTAGTCACAAGCGCAACTATGAAGATATGAATGCGATTTATATCAGATTGAAATGTAGAAAGATTCTAACATAAGCATCAAAGACATAAAGATCAAGATGACTTCAATGTTAGCTTACCCAATTTAATGTAGCAAAACTATGCTCGCATCAAGGCATAGAGGCCAGGATGACCAGAAGAATGGTTGTGCAAAAACAATTAAGCATAAAGAAAATAAAAACATGCCCCATGCCCCAAGTCCTCTAGCTATGCATCATGGAGAAACTTATTAGACAAGGACACTCAACAAAAATCAATAACAGTTAGCACACAAAGAAAAGCTCATGACATAGCTCAAGCATTAAGTGTTGTATTTAAAAATTTAAGTGTGTTAACTGATACTGAGTTACGAGGATAGGGATCAAATGCTTGCAAGCAGGTAAGATCACATGACAAAACTAGGTAAGACCAAACTGATAAGTGTTGAAAAACACTCGATGTTAGGGGTTGTATTGAAAAACACCATTTGGGAGGTGTCCTAAAGACTAACACATTCAAGAAACCAAAGCTAACACAGTTATGCCCCCTAGACAAAGGGAAAGACTAATTCCAGACTGAGGCAACAAGGACAAGGCATGATGGAGAAAGGCTAAGTGTCGAGGACACGCGCTAAGAAATAGGGGTGCAAAGGCCTCAAGTAGCACCCGTTTTTAGGTTTTCACCACTTGGATTTTATTACAATTTTTTCATTTTTTTCTTCTTCTTTTTTTCAGGACTTTTTATAAAAAATTTTAAATTTTTTCTACCAAGGCGCCTATTTCCAGGTTTTCATCAAAGCCCTTTTTCTATTTTTTTGATTTTTTTGTATTTTTGGAATATATAATTTTTTTGAAGATACATCAAAGCACCTATCGCTAGGTTTTCACTAAGATGATCATTTTTTAGGACATTTTTTTATTTTTAGAATTTTTGACAATATATCATTTTTTAGATTTTTTCAGGATCAATAATTATGTACAAAGAATGCCCCGAGACAGAATGGGCATCATGGATAGAACTTCTTCAGGTGCAAGACATTGATAGGATCAGGGAGTTGCTCTCCCTCTACTATAGATAGTAAATAAGCACCTGTCCCAAAAGCTGCTATAATGATATAAGGTCCAAGCCAATTAGGTTCAAATTTACCCTTTTGATCTCTATGCTGTTGATTCTTGAGATTTTTACGTAGGACAAGATCTCCTACTTGGAATTATCAAGGGCGAACCTTTTTGTTGAATACTTTGGACATGCACTTTTGATAAACCCTCATATGGTCAAATGATGCTTGATGTTTCTCATCTAGAAGTTCTAACTCTTGAAGTCTCATGGTGTGGTAGTCTTCATCTGTAACTAGACCTTTGAGGAAAACTCAAAGTGAAGGAATCTCAACCTCCAAAGGTAACACTGCATCAGAGCCATATGCAAGGGAAAAAGGAGTAGTCCCAGTAGGAGTATGAATACTTGTTCTATAGGTCCACAAAGCTGAATTTATCTATAAGTGCTAATCTCTACCATTCTTACAAATTGTTCTATGCAAGATTTTAAGAATGGTTTTGTTTGATGCCTCGGCTTGACCATTTCCTTGTGGGAAGTAAATGGAGGACCAATGTTGTTTAATCTTGAATTTCTTGCAGAGTTGTTTAAGGTCTTTATTTTTAAACTGGCATCCATTGTCAGTAATAATCTCAGAAGGCACTCCATATCGACAAATGATATGGTTCATAATGAATAGAGAGACTGTCTTTCCTGAAGCAACAAAAAGTGGGACAACTTCTACCCATTTAGTGAAGTAATCAGTAGCAGTGATAATAAACTTGTATCTACCTGATGAGTTGGGATGAATCTGCCCAACAAGATCAAAGGCCCAGTGTTGAAATGGCCAATGAGATATAGAAGGAATGAGCTCCCTGCCTGGAGCATGTATCAGGTTACCATATTTTTGACACTTTTCACATGACTTTGCAAAAGCTACTGCATCAATCTGCATCATAGGCCAAT
>MU224933.1:7419876-7440070 GCA_018584345.1 Thuja plicata | reverse complement strand
AATATCCAAGCTCAAGTGCTCAAATTCTCCTCCAAAATTGCTCTCCAATCCTGCAGCATAACAATAAACTAAAGAATGTGTGTGTTTTTTTATTATCATAATTATGCAAATGAGAAGGAGAGGCTTCTTGATAAAGAGCAATGGACGGTGGAGATTAAGAGGTAGAAAAGGAAAATAAAGCAATGGTGGAGATTAAATCTTGGTTGATCTATGTGCTTTAAATCTTCAAAAGGCAAGATCAAAGAGCTATGATTAAGAGACAAAAAGCCCACCACTTAGAAAGATGTAGAGAAAAAAGGATTTTTATTTATTTTTTATTTGATTTATTTCTTTTTTTATCAAAAAGAGAGCTTTAAGTGGGGATTTAATTTATTTAAAAGAGGGATTTTCTTTTAATTAAATAAGATAAGATTATTTAATTAAAAGAGGGATATTAATTAAAAAAGATAAAATCATTTAATTAAAAGGGGATATTTTAATTAAATAAGATTATTTCATTTAATAAAAAGATATGTTTTCTTTTAATTAAATAATATTATTGAAAAAATGATCAAACCTTAAGAAATATTGAAATAATTAAATTAATTACGATTTGATCAAGGAAATTGATTTGAATTGAAAATGTTGCAAAGCATTGATTCAGGAATTTGATAAATTGATAAAATGATAAATGGGGCCCATAGTCTAGGTGACCATTTTAGGGTGCATACACTCCCAACCAGCTTTCTAAAGAATATAGATTTGACAATTTTTGAATAAATTAGGCCTATGTTTTTTTATGTGTATTGAATGTGGTTTTTTACCAAATATAAACCTCTGAGTTTCATGTTAAATGAAAAATAGTAAAGAAGAGAATTTTTTTTGAAACATAACAGTCCCCTCCATCTTCGAATCCACTTTATATCAAAAATAAATAAAGTGAAATTCAATAAATAGACAAGTTATAAGCTATGTAGTCAAGGTATGTCAAAATTACAGTTTACTCAATTTCAAACGTTTATAAAATATGCAATAAGCATGAGAATGTCATCAAACCAAATGCATACCCTTCATATGGATATTACAAAACTAAATTCAAAAGAAGCACATTTATATCTATTTTATAAAAAAAATTATGATCTATGAAATCAATGTAACTCTTTGAAAATGACGTTTTCAACAACATAACAATTTTCGTGAGAGAGAAAAACCATTCAAATCAATTTTTTTTAAAAATAAAAAAAATATATTTAGAATCTAAACATAAAATCCTAAAAGACTCTAGTGTACTTTATCTTTTGATTTCAAACGGTTTAACGACAATATGCCTCCGAATCTGAAATATTTTTTTTCAAAATTTAGACTTGAGTGTCCGTTCAGGAAAAAAAGTGTAACCCACTATTGTGGGTTCTCCACTTACTGAACATTACTTTGAGATCACCAATCAAGTGGCTTCTATGAGTCATGAAGAAAACTGAGTGGATATTGAGCTTGCTAGAAAACTAGAAGACATTGGTGTATTGAAAGAAGAGAATGAAAAACTGAGAAATGAATTGAAGATTCTATAACAACATAATGAGGTGATTAAGAGATCTGAAGAAAGTACTAAGAGAATGGATGAATTTATGAATAATCAAAGAAGACTAAACATCAATACCGGATTAGGGTATACCAAGCAAGGAGAATCATCAAATCAAGTTGAACAGAGAAATATATACTCAAATCTGAAGCCTAAGAAACCCTCTTACCATCACTGTGAAAAATCAGACCACACATCAAATGTTTGCAAGACCAAAGAAAAAGGTATTTCTAGAAAAAATCCTAAATTTAATTGTAATTGTTATAACTGTAATAAGCATGGACATCAAGCACATGAATATAGATCTAAGTTGAATAAACAATAGAGGAAACTATACATGGATAAATATTATCAAACTTGCAACATGCATGGTCACACATCACAAGCATGCAAGATTAATACAAAGAAAATCTGGAATTCTAAAGGACAAGAAAAGGTAAATCAACCAAGAAGACAAGGTTATGCTTATGGTTGGGATTATAACACTTGGGATAGTTGCACAACATGTGGTAAATATGGACATATAGTAGAAAAATGTATGAGGCAATGGAGAACTTAGTCTAGGAATTGGTCAAACTCTGGTATGGCTTGTTCACACTATCATAAGGTCGGTTACTTAAGTAGAGATTGTGTAGAAAGAATAAATACTTATGGAAATAGGGATACAATTGAAGAAATCATGAGGATTAGAAATCAAATGTGGAGGAGAGCATCAAATGATAATGTTGGACCAAGCACAACAGTCAGTGACACCTCATCCGATGGCTTAGGTGATTCCACCACCTCCACCTAAGCAATATAAGAAGGTATCGAACTATGTTTTGAAAAGCTATATCTTATATTAGTTCCTATATTCAATGTACAAATGCCAAATTACCATGAATTACGATGCACTATGGTATTATATTTTTGATTACTTTGATCTAGTTGAGTCGGTTAATATGTACCGAGTTAGTAATGCCAGTTGGTGAACATGTGAGAGACAATCGAGTTGCTAAGGAAATCAAGCATTTGGTATAATCACCAAGATGAAGTATCCTTAGTATTAACTGAGTATTATGTTTGTCTACCAAGTGGTTGGTAATGAGCATTTATGGTGCCGACTAAATGTATTTAGTATAAATTTGATCGAGGTGAACTCATTTGTTCACGCAATGATCATAGAGCAGAGCAGAAAAGAGAAACTAAAAGTGAACACATATTAGAGCACTTCGAGGGATTTTATAGAGATTCTGACCATATTTCTAATAGTTTAAGGTTAGAACTTGTATGCATTTGCACTAACCAAGCTATTTTGAGTTCTTTCATGGAAGCCCTGAATCAAAATCAATGGCGTCCTCATCTCAAACCATGAAGGAAAAAATGGATAAAGAGAGAAAGGTATTTCTCCTTAAGAATTCTACATGCACATAACTGAATTACAAGATACATCCTCAGGTTGTAGCTCAACCCGATGATAAAGGAGTGTTCTCTGTGATACCATTTAGGGTTGTGTTAGTTCATGATTTTAGATCTTACATTCACTCCAAGATCAGTGAAATAGGGGATTTTGAATTTATATCGACATATCACACACTTTGCAAAGATAATAAATTGAAAAATGATCATAAACATCTGGAGGTCAAAGGGTTAACCAATGCCCTAAATTTCCCAAAGGTATTCAAAACCAAATGGATACGCTTTGTTTTGAGTCAAGTTCATGATGGAAAGCTTTGGATGGATGAACCAATTAATCTAAGAAAAGACATTATACATGCAATAACCGGATATCCTACAACAGATAAATCAAAATCCCTAAGGCACCTGACCAAAAATGAGATCAAAAAGCTTACATGATCTACGTGGGATGGTAGAAGTCTATGGATCAAGTCCATTGGTGATCCTAAACTTAGGTTCAAAGCGTATGTCATTGCATACAAGATCTTCCAGTCAAGTAAACCTAACAGTTTTGCATGTGGAGTTGTTGACATTGCTTACAAGATTGTAAAGAAGGGTTTACAACTTAACCTAGTCGAGCTGTTGTAGAGACAACTTGAAGAGAACATGAGAACAATCTGATTAGCATGATCTAACACTTGTAAGTTTGGTTCTCTACTGTTATGTACATTCTTCTATTTGAAGAACTTTTTTCCCTCCATCAGTAATGTGAAATGGAAGACAAACTAAATTATTACACTACACATCAGTGACTTCATTACCAGTCTAGGCACAAACTTTAAACCTATTATGAATGACTACTTTACAAAGTTTAAAGCAAGGATGGAAAAGAGAATAAGAATACCAATGCAGTTGGTAGAGAAATACAAGGATGACATGTTCTTTGCAATTGACACTAATACTACTTTCATCAAGGTAGTACAACCAAGGACAACATGGATACCTCCACTGGACTATGAATTAGATATTGATTTAGCTTTTGAGGCTATAAAGAAGTTTCTTAATGAACCAGTTGACAAATCTTCCATGAGATTTGGCACATATGAAAAAGCTCAGACCTGAATATCAATTGGACTACAAGTTGAAAAGATGGGTAGAAAGAAGACTAAGATTGTTAAGATCTTGAAACACAAATTTTCTATCATTGATGAAGAACTGGATAAGTCAGTTGATGATACTGAGGAGTAGACTTCAGTTGGTAAAGATGAAGAACTAGAACAAGATATTGATACCACTGAGTCTGATGAAGCACAAGTAGAGGCAACTAAGGCCAAAAAGGGAAAAGGCATAAAGAATGAGTCTTGACCAAGGACAAGATCCTAATCAGTGACAACAGATTCACCACCTTTGAAGAAAGGTGTGGCAAAGATTACTTGGCCATCACCAAAATTCACTTATCAAACAAGGAAACTGAAGACTACAACACTGAGACAAAAAACAAGTATGTAAGGAATAAGGATGATAAAGATGATTCTAATGATAATCCTGATCAATTTAAGGTTGTGCAGAACAAAGCACTGCAGACCATTGATGAAATTGTAGAAGCAATCAGAACATCTGGGAGGTTAGGACATCCTAAGGTACATGCATATGCAGATCTGACTACCAAGAATAAGGATAAACTTGAAGAAGCTATCATAGGTATGATGATCAATTTCGAACAAGTCCTTGTTTAATTTTCTACTTAGATTCCATCAGAATTATATGATAAGATATCAACCTGATGGACGTATGCACTAAACACCAAGAAACAGATGAGAGAGGCAGCTCTCACTCTAATTAAGGCTAATTGCATAGTAGAACAAATTGATGATATAAAGCAACAATATGCAAAGAAATTTCCTATTAAATCCCAGACACTTAATATACTTCAAGGGAATTTTAAGGAAGTTGATAAAGAGAGCACCATGATTTGGAACAATCTGTTGAATCCAACCAAGGAAACTAAGGAAACCAAGGAAGAAAAGGACATTGCATCTATAGTTGATATTGAGGGACCTTGATCGAGCATAGAACTGATAAATATTTATGATGAAACATTTGATAATGTACTCGATGGTATTCCTACACTATTGACTAATATAGGTCATCCAGAGGTCATAATAAATGATATAACTAAAGGTGATCATGATGATAAGGCTAAAGAAGATGAAATAATTGGAGCTACCAAGACCATAAATGAACAAGATACAATAGAGGTCACCTAAGAAATGGTACCAGGTAATCTTCCCATTCTGGTACAAGATATAGACATTAAGAGTGAAGCACAAAATAAGACACCCGAGCAGGTCATAGACACAATTGAAGGCAAGGGTGATACACAAGGTAAAGTGATAGAGCATAATGGAGCAAAAACACAAGGTGATGCATCTAAAGATACCACTAATGTCGTAGACAGAGGTGAAGGTAACATAGAAAAGATGGTATATACTTCTACTACTGACACCAGGTCAGCTATCGAGGTACCTTCTGAAGGCATCACACCCACTGAGCCATCATAGCAAGAAACCAAGAGAAAGGATCAACTCTCACTAACACTATCTCCTTCATCAAGTGTACAAGGGAATAAGAAGAAGAAGAAGAAGAAGAAGAAGAAGAAGAAAGGATCTAGTAACTTTAGATGAAATCATTGATATCCCTAACTATGATCCAAGGACACTTGATCCTGAAGCACTTAGGAAATATGGTGAGTTATGCAACCAAAAAGAAGCACAACATAAGCTAAGGTAAGAACATAAAAATGCACAGGTGCTAGAGGTTGAAAAGGAGATTGTATAACAAGTTTTTCCTGACACAATCATCAACGAATCATCCCCCTCATTGATCAACTAGCACTGCTCACTAAGGAAATAAATGGTCCAGACATTGATGCTAAGAAGAAGTTAGAAGAAAGAGAAGAAAAGAAGATTCAGTACAAGGTTACTGAGAAGATCATCCAAGCAGTGGGAGTAAACAAGGTAACTCTTTCAGAATTTGTAACTAGTTTAGAAAATTTTATAACTGAGGCCCTTACAATTCTACAGAAGTTATGCACTTTAGATCACTTCACTATCGAGCTTAGTGAACAGATGAAGAAATTAGATAAAGATATAAAAGATAATGCAAGCAGTCTTTCAATCGAGCAACATGCATTGCAAATGAATTACACTAAGGTTCTACAAACACAATGGTTGAGACTTGATCTGAAGAAGGAAGAGGAAAAGATAAGATAATAGGTAACCGAGCTATAGGATATGTTACTACCACATTTAATTATGATGTAAAAGAATGTGACACTGGAAAAGAACTTGATTTCTACCCCAGAGCTATCAATCACCGAGAGCATATATGATATGCATGCTCAACTGAACCTAGAGCTTTTGACCCTTAAACATCTAAAGGAGGAATGGGAGAATTTAATAGAAAATCACCACAAGGCCCATCCTAACATTTTTGACA
Organism: Thuja plicata; assembly: GCA_018584345.1. Taxonomy (NCBI): domain Eukaryota; kingdom Viridiplantae; phylum Streptophyta; class Pinopsida; order Cupressales; family Cupressaceae; genus Thuja; species Thuja plicata. The sequence goes on along the minus strand of MU224933.1, from coordinate 7,433,637 downwards.
AGTTGTAAGTTTATTATTTTTATCATTAATTTCAAAAAAGGGGGAAACATATGTATACATACATAATAAGGGGGAAGCATATGTATATACCAAGTATGTACAAAGGGGGAGTCACTATGTATAGGCACTATGTAGAAGTTGTTGTGTGTATACTACATCTACATATACAAGTTTTTGATACTAATGCCAAAGGAGGAGAATGTTACTCCAAATGAGCTTTGAAGTTTGTCATTAGTATTTAAGAATCCAAATACCCAGTCGGTAACAGAGTCACAGACAGACCATTCGATATGATCACCATGTACAAAATTAACAAAGTGTACTAATCACGCACAGAGTTAACCGAGTGCAATAATCGTCAAGAAGATAGACTTATCGAGCAACAGTGTACACCAAGCACAGACTATGCACCAAGATACACAGAGAACACTGAGCACCGAGAGACATTATTTACCAAGTAAGCCAATGGTCACATAAAAGTTTGTAATGGCATATCAATCTAGGTAACAACTTTTTGCCATGCTGGATAACAGTTTACAATGATCGAGGAGAACATTAATTATGGATTCACTGGATTAATTATTTATATATCCTATGTTTAGATGATCAAGGTAAATTTTGTTCACCGTTGATCTTAGGTTTTGTAAGATAATGTAAAACCCTAATTAGGTCAAGAAGTTTGATATATGTAATGTTACGATGTCATTTTGTATTGTATGTTGATCAAGTAATGATCAAGTACCCACCATACTACAGACATCAGAGATTAGACAAGGTTTTTAGGACAAGGACTACATTGCAAGTATTCAGTTTTTAGAACAGAGGCAAGGATATCAAGAAGAACATAAGGTATTATCATTCACAGTAAGGTGATAGATTTTATTACACTTAAAAGATCTATATCCACAATATAGAGATTGTAATTTGTTCATATCACACAACATTTTTACTCTCTGGCAATTGTAATAATCCTAAAATATCCTAACAGAGTAGACTTAACCATCTTTGTATAAATATCTTAACCATGTGCACTCATACATTATGTTGCTAAATCCTCACATGAGGTAGATCTAATCGATCTTATTGTTACTCCTAACAGGGTAAGGTCACCATAAGTGATCAATCTTTATAATCTTTAACAAGCTACTTTATTTACTGTAGTAGTGAAGTTTTTTGGGTCTCATCCCCACCACAGTTTTTACCTTCTAACAGGGGTTTTCTCCAATACCAAAATGCTAGTGTCATGAGTACTTAAATTTCATGTATGTTTATTATTTGGTTTACATGCATTTACATTTCAAGAGTGATATTACATGTTTGGTGAAAGTTATCTACTTAGTTGGTTATAACAAAATATTTGATTACAAAGATTTATTTGAAAGTTTTTAAGGGTACTGGTTCACCCCTCCCCTCTCAGTACACACCTTTCTATTATCCCAACATTTCTTTCTCAATTGGTGTTTGTATGTCTACATCCACTTTGGTGATCTCAATTGTCATTTGATCATCAATTTCAATTAGGGATTGACATCCGGTTCCTTTACCATTATGATTACCATTACTAATTTGTAGTGTTTGATGTGCAATATAATCTGATACTCTATTTTTAGGAATAAAATCTAAACGATTTAAATAGTAACCTGCTAATACAAAAAGATCAAGTTCTTTATCATAATAAGTTTCATTTGGCTGTGAAGACATACCTGTATCCAACACTTGATTAGAAAATGCACCTAAATTTGCTCCTATTGTATTTTCTTCTCCAACATCTACATCCATCATGGTTTCCTCATTCTTCTCTTCTTATGAAATGATTGTTGAACTCGATGCTCCAAAATTATTCAGTTTTTGAATTCTTGCTCTTCTTGCTCATTGTCGTTTTGTCTCCTCTCTATTTGCTGCAACCTCATTAGTTTTCAGAACCTTTCTTTGCCTCTTTATGCATTGCTTTGATCTCATGTTTGCACCAAAATTTGAATTCAAATTAATCCATTCTTGTCAGATCTAAAACAAGACAAAACAAAAAGAATGTAGATTCAAAATATTACTTTTGCTGCATGGATATGTCATAAAAATGATTGAATAATCGTCAATCATTGAGATCACGCCCACTGTCTATTTTTTGTCTCCAACACATATTTTAGAAATGGGCACCCATTATTTAAATAGAAATGGGTACCCATCTATAAAATGGGCACCCATTTATAAAATGGGTGTCTGTTTCTATTTGAACGGTCCAAATAGAAACCGACACCTGCTTTTTGAATTTTAAAAAATGGTTGCCCGTTTCTTAAAATCAAGAGTGGGAACCATACCTCCACCTTGTTTTTTTGGTTCGGGACAAGTTTGGTCCCACCAAGACTGTGCTTTGCTTTGCAAAAATATGGCTAAGGCATTAATACATAAAATTTGAGCTTTGTCATAATTTTTTGGAGGTCTTCCCGAATGCAATTTTTGACGAAATGAAAACTCATTTCAGTTCATATTGTAAAGATTATACAAACATAAATTTCATAGTGAAAATGACTAATTTTAGTATTTTTACAATATTTATTATGCCAAAGTGGTACCTAAAGTTGAAATAGTAAGGTTAACTAAAATTTTAATAACTTTTTTCATTTTACATTTTTGGAAAAATGAATTATATGAAATTAATCTACATAGAGTTTCCTTCAAAAAAAAATTTTAAAAGTGAAATTTTTATCAAATTATGGTGGTCGTACACTAGAGGTTTCAAAAATGTACTTTATAGTCAATTAAAAATTAATGATAATAAAAATCAATAAAAAAAAGCAAAAATATTCTCATCAATCTTTGAAGTTTTAGGTACATTTCCCCAGAAGGATTTACAAAACTTCGTTTATTTACTTCAAAATAGGGTGGTCGTACACGTGTGGTACGCTCCTAAAAAAGGCATTTTGAAAAAGGAGTTTTTAAACATGCCTACTAAAATGTATTTTATACCATATGGGTATTCAAATAGATTATATAATTGAAAACTAGACTCTGAGCACTACATTTTTTATTAGTGAATTGTTTTGAGCTTCAATCTCTTACTGCCTCAAATTTTGACATCAATTGACTGAAAATTTAAAAAATGGGGAAAACACTTTCACTTTTTGCCCAAAAGTGGGACTCAACTTCTTGCAACCACCCAACTCTAACCTATTGTTTATCACTTCCATAATAGAAGCTTCAATATTTTTTACTAATGTTTCACACTCCATTTTATTTCCTTGAAATATTCTACAATCTAACTTTTTCTATAATTATCATGGTACTAAAGAAGAGCTTGCAACCTAAAGACCACCATACAAACCTATGCTAATCAAATTGGGCCAACATTTAGTAAAAATAATTTTTTCCATTTTGGAGTGTTGTGATCCACCCAAATTTGGTACAGAGCCATTTCTAGTAGGTCTATAAAAAAGGACAACCTAGTAGGTGATGGTTTATTATTTCTTCACTATTCTTAGTACATAAGGTACACCTCAATTAACCCTCAAAACCATTTTCATGGAACCATTCCATAGTGAGTAATATACCTTGAAGGGATTCCCACATGAAGGCACTTGCTTTTAAGTACACAGTTTATTCCAACATAACTAAATCTTTTTTTTTTTTTTGAAATTTTTGCTTCTTAACTAGTGCATTATATCCATCCTTCAAATTGAAATTGCCTAATTTTGATCCCACCCATACTAGCCTATCCTATCCATTTGAAATTATCATGTTTTATTTCAAAGAATGTTCTCAAGTTGTGTTATATATTCTCTTGGGATGGGAAAATTGTTTAAAGGATCTCCATTTCCAACCAATGGAAGGATCCTCATTTTCAATGTCCACATCATCTCTAATAAAGGGCCTTATTAGCTCTCAAAGAAAATTCTAATTTTATTTGTATTATTTTTTTTATCTAGGACTAGGCATCCACCCTATGAGTCATCCAAAAATATCACACTACACATATCCACTATTTCCCTAGGGGTCAAGTGGTTTGGAGGAGTCGCATGGAGGGAAGTTGAGCGGGTTGCACGGGAAAGGAGAAAGCGGCGGAGGTGAATGAAAATGGCACAGGGTGGAGGAGAGATGAAGCTGCATGGGGGTTGGGGGAGAAAAGGAGGGTGGGGATGGAGGTGGGTTTAGGTAGTGGGAGGCTGCGCAGCAGAGTGGGTGGTGGTACAAAGAAAGTGGAGAAAGGTTTGGTGGGTAGAAGGAACCAGTGTGTTTAATGAGGTAGGCTGTGGGAGGAAGCGGGGTGGAGTCTGTGGAGGAGGCAGGATGTGGAGAGGTAGGGGATAAGATGCCACATAGGAAGAGTTACACAGAGCTATATAGGCAGAGTTGGGAATTTCAACGTAGTGACTGGGGTTGTATACCGTGCGGAGGGACTGGTGGGAGCTCTGGGTAGGGGTAGAGGAGAAGTAGCGCAGTGTGGCAGGTTGGGTGTTGTGTTTAATCCCACATGCCTGGGGTTTCAAACTAGCATAGAGTTTTTATGCCAAGTTCAATGCAAGTGAAATAAAATGTGAGGCTTGGGGCCTAGTTCAAATCATGATGGTCGGTACTGCGGTTGGGATTAGGTGTTAGGTTCTATGCACAACAAGATAGTAGCAAAGGTTGTTCGATTCGGAGGCAAAATAAAAATATTTTAAATTTTTTTTGCAAAATTTGCCTCGATATGTGTGCAATAAAAATCTATAAAAGATGCCTCAATTTTCATGTAGAAGGTTGTACGGCCTCTGTTTGCAAAATAATTTTTCCACGGATTCTTTTTTGGGTGGGTATGGGCATGTCTATGGTCGTTTCAAACCAAAACAATGACTCAGACGTGATGGTGGGCTCAGATTTTGCTAAAAATGGATGTGGAAAGGGGTTTTGGCACAAAGTAAAAATCAAGCCCCATGGTGGGCACCAGAAATGTATGTATAAAAATGGGAAAGTACCCACAAGTTGCACAACAGACACACACACACTTCAATAAATTCTTTACATGGTTAGTGGGTTAGACAATATGAAAATGAAATAAACAACTACACTAACTGACAATGACCCATTGCCTTCTAGTAGACAAGAGTATGAGCTTGATCTCAGGTCATTGCAAACTCAGTGACTACACTTGTTCTAAATAAGGTATTTTAATCTATTATGGTTGATCTAAGATGATATGCAAGATGCAGATTTGTGGTTAATCCAATCTAATTAGGAATCACTTTTAAGAACACTAAATTGAAGTGTGTAAGATTCATTTTAAAACAACAAAATTAAAGTGTACTCTAAGTTAGATTGTTTGCATGCATAAAAAAAATCAACAATCAAAGCTAAATGATTAAAAGAAAGCTAAAATGCAAGAAAACTAGAAAGCAAAATGCAGCATAATAATGATAATAAAAATTAGGATCCTTTGTGAAGGAAAAGAGTTTCTCTTTTATAGAAATATCTCTTGAATCAACGATCAATATCGAAAGAATAGAGTGGCTCAGCTTCGATTGAAGAAGCACAATCCATGTGCAAGCAATGTGATTGGTCAAAAGAGTCAATTGACTAAATTGACTGATCAGTTATTTTGTAAACTTCCAAAATTAGTTTTCAGTTAGCTGAAATGTTTCCAAAATGATAAATAGTGGAGAATCAGTTAACTAAATGAAATTGGATTGTTTCCATTTTGATAATCAGTCTACTGAATTTGATGATGTCATATGCATTTTTTATAATTTAATTGATTTTGAATGCACATTTTGGTTTTTATCAATTAATTTAATTCCTTTTTATTTAATTGATATTTTAGCAATTTTATTTAATTAATATATCAGAATATCAATTAAATAATTAACATAAGGTTTATTTGCCCATGTAATGTGATTTTAGGGATTAATTAATTAATCAAGTAAGATGATCGATTAGGACCCAGGGTTTAGGTCAGATCAGATGCAAAATGATAGATTGAATAATTGTCTATTTGATTTAGGACTTAGGATTTATCAAGATTAGGGTTTCTTGATTAATTGTTGAGATTGGGGGTGTATGGTTTAGATGACCTTTTTTAGGTGATTATATTTTCCCCTCTTTAAATTGATGTGTGATCAGAACATTGAGTCAAAGACTTGTTAGCAAGAAGACCTAGAACAATTTGATTTTAAGCGATGAAACCATTCTTTTGAAAAAGAAGACCGACTTCAAGCTTTATTGGATGAAGATCGATCAAAAGATATAAAACTAAATGCTCATTTTTATTTGACATGATGAATCTAAACATCTGTCAGGAACTCTTAAACCTTTTGATTGGTTTGAATGAATAACTAGTTCTATTTGAAGCGATGAAACTGATTACCTTTAAGATATTTGATTAGTAAGAAAATTGACTTGATTTGAAGTGATGAAGCCAATTTGATCAATGTATCTAGTTTCAATAATAAATAGCCCGTATAAGACTGATCTTATCTGGTTTCGAGTATATTAATCACTATAGAAGACCATTGATTATGTTTCCTTTGATTTAAGATGATCTCAACTTTATTTGATGGGATGAAGCTGAGATGCCCCAAGGAATAGGGTTTTAATTGAGGATGTGATCACTAGAATGTTGGTGTCCTAATCTTGCCCCCTCAGGAGAGAAATCAAAATATGGCTAGGTGCCCCAGTGATGAGAAGAAATTTTATTGATAACATGATGCAAGAAGAAGTTGATCTGATTAGAAATAGGTCTCAAGAAGTCAGGATAGAATTTGTACTTGATGGGAGGTCATGTTTGACCGAGATTGACCAAAGGTATGATACATGGATTTATTAGAATAGAAACATGAAATATTTCTATTGGTTGTGCAAGTGGTCAGCTACAGTTGACTGAAAGAGTCAAACGTAAAAAATGACTAGCAAGATGATTTCAGATTTTGATTTTGATCCTGAAAATGGAATCAGGACAATCAAATTAGTGAGTAGTGTCATGTTCATGAACAACTGACCACTTGACTATGAGAAGATTGATCAATAAGAACCTCAGATCCTTAACATTGGAGAGAGATAAAGTTATTATGCATATTTCAACACCAGGCAGATGCAGATGCAAGAATAACATGAATGCAACCTAAGGTGTAGTCACTGAAGCTTTAGCATTGAAAATTTTCATCATTAAGCATTTTTTAGGACATCAGAGTCGATAAAATCCTTAATGGTGACACTGCAACCATAAGAATATGAATATGACTTTCATCAGATAAGATATGGGAAACCAATGTAAGCATTGAGGCACAATAGCCGAGATGACATGAACATTGTTTCTAGTTGATGTTGCAAGAGTACAGTAGTATCAAGGCATTCAAAGCCAAGATAACCATGAGTGCGATCTTGCATAAACAAGCAGAGCAATTATAGTTAAGGAGATAGTTCTGACCTCACCTTGGTGTACAAATAAATAGGAATGAGGAATGTGAGGATTTTACACCTTAATGCAGGAGCTCTTATCACATACACCCAGTTTATTTGATGTTGTAGGATCATTGGGACCACACCAACAAGCAGTAGACAAAGAACAGATTAATGAAAATCAATGAGAACATGCATCATACAAATAGAAGTTAAACGTACTTCAGCCAGTTTCAAAGTTTTTGGATGTGTATATGTCAGAGGTGTTGAGAAACATCGTCGTGTTGGTGAGTGTGATGTATTTGATTTCTATTGATCTATTGTTTACGTGCAGTATCCAATGTGTGTTAATAAACATAGATGCATCCAAAGATAGTGTTAAGAAACACTTTTGATTAGGGTGTTGAGAAATACTTGTTTGCATTAGTAGCGAGCTATCCTTCAGAAATGACAAGATTACTGAATCTGGTGTAAGCTAAAGATGTGATCAAATTTGGGGAACCACAGCCCATGCTAACAACTAATGAATGACTTGACTCATGTTGCGAGGAAAAAGTTGATTTGATTGCCCCCAGGTTATGACTCTAGATCGGTTTCAAGACAGGAGGGTTCTAAGAAGAACTAGAGTGTTACAAAAGTGACTAAAAGATATGTACAAACAAAAGAAAAGGATTGACAAGTCTGAGCATTGATAGATGGAGTGTTTAGTACAAAAGGTGCTTGTTTACCAGGTTTTCACCTACTTGGTAGAGATGCTATTTAGAAAAAATTGACTTGATTTGAAGCGATGAAGCCAATTTGATTAATGTGCATGGTTTTAGAAATGAATGACTTGTATAAGACTGATCTGTCTAGTTTCAAGTGTATCCATCACTATATAAGACAATTGATTGGGTTGCTTTTCATTTATGATAATCTCAACTTGATGTGATGTGATGAAGCTGAGATGCCCCAGGTGATGGGGTTTTGCTTGATGACGTGATTGTTGGAAAGTTGACTATACTAAAGTATATGAATCTATTTAGTGTTTTCATTATGGCAACTAAGTCATATAAATTTTTGGAGTTAGCACACATTATCAGAAGATCAGAAATTGGCTACGTACAGAAAACAGGACAGAGCAAGGAACAAGTTGTTATAGTTTTGATTAGCGTGTGTTCATTTGTTATCCAAATGATATTTACCCTTGAAGATAAGATTATGAGTATTTTTATATTTTTAAATTCTAATTCTAAGAGAGCATGATCATATTTTCAAGTATGAAGAAGATACAACTAGTTGAAGAGGTACAGCTAGTGAATGCCAGAATAGGACAGAGATCATGGAAAGAGCCGACAAAGATTGTTTTGGTGTGGAAGCTACACTCATCCTCAAGACTTGATCCTTTGGATTAGTGATTTTTAGTGACCTAAAAATCTATTGTTAAAAGTGCATGACTTTATTCATCCAGGATAATTAGTTAGAGCTATTTTTGTGAAGCAGACTGTGTGAAAAGACGTGTTTGTTCGGTTTGAGTAAAGCAGTTATAATTAATGTTAAGATGAATTAATGAAGGGCTGTGTGGTTATGTAAGTGATCAAAATAGATTTTAAAAGGTTTCCTGAAGCCAACATGTTCATGTCCTTTGAGGAAGTACTTATAGAAGGTCATTTGTGATGGGAAAAGTTGCATAAGCCAGAGATAAGAAAGCAGAGCAGAGTGTTACAACAACAAAGATATATCTGTCATATGTTGATGATATATATATTGAAGTAGAAGCTTTGAGAGTGCATACAAGATTTTTTTAGTGATTAACAATAGGTTAAAGCATTGGTGCACAAAAGGAACTCATCAGACAAGCAGTGTCACAGCAACAGTTCACCTTGCAGATACAGTGTGTATCAAAGATCCAAAAGGTTGTAGCCTTCACCATTTGGACAGTGAGTCCTTGGATAGTGAGTCCACCACCCCTAACAGGGTTATTATAAAAGACTCCTAACAGGGTACGACCCTTAACAAGGTCATTGTACTTCATGTATTGTAAAGACAACTCCTAATAGGGTTAAGGATCTTCTAACAAGGATCATAAGAAACTAGTACAGAATATTTGTGGATACTAATTCCCATCAGGGTTTTCACCTGCATTGGGTTTCCCCGTAATCATATTTGATGTTATGAGTTGTGTATGTTTATCTTACTTGCATTGATATTCATTTCAGTACTTAGGCATTTAAGTAAAGATTCAGATAATCAGAAAAAGTATTAATTGATGGATCACTGATTCACCCCCCACCCCTCTCAGTGATCCTAATCCTAACAATTGGTATCAGAGCTCTGGTCCTCATCAAATAATTTTAACCACTTGAGGAGATCATGGAGAAGGAAGAAATGAAACGCCTGAAAAATAATCTTGAAGTATTCCTTGAAGAACTTGACACATATGAAAAAGAAAATGAAGATCTAAAACTAAAATTTGAAGGCATGCAAATACTTATCAAGAAACTGAAAAAAGAATTAAAGAATTGTTCTTCAAATGATTTGGGAGAAGTACTCAAAAAGTTGAATGAAGAAAATTTGTCTTTAAAGGATCGGATTGAAGAATTAAATGAAAAGCTATGTAACAATCAAGATGCCTATGATGATCAAGTCAAAGCAAACAAGCAGTTAGATGAAGAACTGAGACAAGAAAACATGGAAATCTTGGAGCTAAGAAACAACAAAGAGAAGATAGAATCTGAATTGATTGCAGCAAAGAATCATATTGACAAGTTACACACAAGTGAGGATTTGATAAAATCACAGTTGTATGCTCAAAAGGTTAAAGGAGATACTAGTGGTATTAGATACAATGAAGCACAAATTCAGATTGATGCCATGCAAGAAAGAATGAAAGCACCAAAGGACATTATAGATACTAAGGAGATTGGAAATCAGACTGAAGACAATATGGAACCACCTAAGGATGAATGCAAGCTAGTTGACAAAACCTGTTATGCCTATAACAAGCATGGACATATTGTAAGGAATTGTAAAGAGGTAAGACCCTTCAATGGTTACTGTTATTCATGCAATAAATTTGGTCATAGAGCTATGAATTATAAAACAAGTCAGAAGAACAGGAATCAGAATAATCAAAGAAATCAGAATCAGCAAAACCAAAGAAGTTATCCTCAGCAAAATGTTAGAAGTACTCAAAACATTACATGTTAGATATGTAATCACAATGGTCATTCATCTAGACAGTGCAGATTGGTAACTCACACCAATACACCGAAGAATATCATACCTCCTATCATTTGTCACTCATGTGGAAAAGCTGGACACAGCTCTAAATTTTGCAGATCTAGAGCGCAGAGACAAGAGAGCCCTAAAATGTTAGAAGATTCATTATGGGATAAGGAAGGAGAAATCAAATTTTTGAAAGCTACAGAAAATGTGAGAATAATCTAGGTTGAAGTAAAGAAGGATAATGAAGAGAACAAGGTATTAGATGCATCCTTAGTGGACGCACCTTCTACTTCTACTTAGTTGACCCCCATGGTCTTAGGGGGAGCTATTCTAGCTCTGAACCCCTGCGTGGCTGGTATACTCACCTCTGAGTATGCACCTTGGATTACAATTGTTTGGAGACATTGTGTTGCAGTATGCAAGAGAACACGGTCTAAATTGTTATCAGGAACAAGAACGGAAGTTATAGTTGCTTTTTGTGTACACATGGCAAGTATTAATGGCATAAATCTACATTGCAATCACCAAGTCCTCACTTACAGTCAGAATAAATGATTGGAGATCATAGAAGCCCTATCAGTTGTATTGTTAATGCATTACAATTGTTCTTAATAGCGAAGGAAGGAGATTGATAATCATTATTTGTTAAGCAAAGTCATTCGAGTTTGAAATGAAGCCCAAGCACGGACACATCATTTCAAAAATTAGTTGAAAAATTACTTAACAATCGAGTAAGTGGCTGGATAATCAAAGGAGAACTTGCAGTGAAGTAACAAAGCATCACAATTACATTATTCAGTAGAGATTGATATCAAGAAAATATTTGAAACATCTTAGAAGTGATTTATCAAGTATGCTTCAGCACATGAATTTCATGAAGCAGAATCGGTCAAAATCTTGTTGAGCAGTGTTCTATGTGTAAGTATCAGTATATCCATTAAAGATTTTGTTTTGAAGCCAACCTGATGTTATCCTTGGAAGTGCATACTTATTTTTGATCATCTAAAGAGCATTCACATAAGAGAAAAATTTATTGAAGACACAAATTTGAAATGTCATGCGAAGAAGCAGATAAAACTATTATGACAGGTCCATAGGATTATGCGCCCATAGCCAAGGACATGGAGGATACATTCGTGGTTGATAATGTTGAAGTATCAATGGAAAGAAATGGATATTGATCTAGACAAGTTTAAAGAAACATTTGTGAGTACTCAAGAGGCTAAGAGTCTTTATATCAGCAAGAAGATATATTGATTTTAGATATCATAGAAAAGGAAGCAGAAAAAGAGAAGACTGAAGTGATGTAAAAGTCATCATCATTGTTGTAAAGTTTGACACTCATAATAGAATTAGACTCATGGGAGTAAATAATTCAGTGGGAGTATATAATCTGAAGAATTCATGAAAAATAGATCAGATATTGCAGAAGAGAAGTATATGAAGAAGAGGCTCAGTGAATTGGTTAGCAACTTTACACTTGATCTTAGTTCACTCAAAGTTGGTCAAGCATCCTTGAAAGAGTTTGCAACAAAAGATAGAAAGATTATTTCTGGTTGTATGAATCAGGCAAGTTAATTTCCCATCATTACAAAGAAGATCCAGGAGGTAGAGGCTATGACAGAGAAGATAATGAAATCTGTGGAAGATCCCTCCACTAATATCAATATGTGTATATAAGGGGCAGATTGATAAGATTGAGAAGGCATAGAAGATAATATCAAAGGGTGAGTAAAGTAATGTATAGAATATGGATTCTATCATATGATCAAGGTCTTAGCACGGATGTGGAGAAGATGGAGAAGCTACAATATGCATTATGCGCCCATCTACAGATTGTTAATTCACTGATTGCATTTTGGGAGAAAAAGATCCAGAAGTTGCAGATTGCATATCTAGATATGTATGTTGAGTAAGTACATAGAAGTTTTTTTGAGCACCTTTGTCATTAATTTTAAAGGGGGAGTAGAGTATGAAAAATATGGAGTCTAGTATATGATAAAATGGAGATATAAGAAAAAGAGATTTTATATAAAAGTACAGCTAGTAACTTCACCATATTCCTTTGTTGCCATTAATGAAAAAGGGGGAGATTATTGGAAAGTTGAATATACTGAAGTATATGACTCTATTTAGTGTTTTCATTATGGAAAAAAATTCATATGAATTTTTGGAGTCAGCACACATTATCATAAGATCATAAATTGGCTAAGTACAGAAAATAGGATAGAGCAAGGAACAGGCTGTTATAGTTTTGATTAGCAAGTGTTCATTTGTTATCCAAATGATATGTTCCTTTGAAGATAATCTTATGAGTATGTTTAAATGCTAATTCTAAGAGATCATGATCAGCTCTGCAAGTATGAAGAAGATACATCCAGTTGAAGAGGTACAGCCAGTGAATGCCAGAACAGGACAGAGATCATGGAAAGACCCAACAAAAATTGTTTTGGCGTGGAAGTTACACTCATCCTCAGGACTTGTGCCTTTGTTTTAGTGATTTTTAGTGACCTAAAAATATATGGTTAAAAGTGCATGACTTTATTCATCTGAGATAATTAGTTAGAGCTATTTTGGTGAAGCGGACTGTGTGAAAAGACGTGTCTATTCGGTTTGAGTAAAGTAGTTATAATTAATGTTAAGCCGACTTAATGAAGGGTTGCATGGTTATGTAAGTGATAAAAATAGATGTTAAAAGGTTTCCTAAAGCCAACATGTTCATGTCCTTTGAGGAAGTACTTATAGAAGTTCATTTGTGATGGGAAAAGTTGTGGAAGCCAGAGATAAGAAAGCAGAGCAAAGTGTTAGAGCAGCAAAGATATATCTGTCATATGTTGATGATATATATTGAAGTAGAAGCTTTGAGAGTGCATAAAAAATTGTTGTAGTGATTAACAAGAGGTTAATGCATCAGTGCACAAAAGGAACTGATTATACAAGCAGTGTCACAGCAACAGTTCACCTTGCAAATACAGTGTGTATCAAAGATCCAGAAGGTTGTAGCCTTCACCATTTGGACAGTGAGTCCACCACCCCTAATACGGTTATTGTAAAAGAATCCTAATAGGGTCTGACCCTTAGCAAGGTCACTGTACTTCATGTATTGTAAAGACAACTCCTAACAGGGTTAAGGATCTTCTAACAAGGATCATAAGAAACTAGTACAGAATATTTGTGGGTACTAATTCCCAC
>MU224933.1:7396219-7419786 GCA_018584345.1 Thuja plicata | reverse complement strand
CTCTCAGGTATCCTAATCCTAACAGTGATCATTAAAAACCTGGCAAGCATGTCTCTATCACTATCCTTTTTTTTTTCTTTTTCAAATTTTTTTTTTTTCACCATTTTTTTATTTTTTTGATTGATGCATCAAAGTGCCTATTGCTAGGTTTTCACCAAAATGATCATTTTTTCGGGACGTTTTCCAATTTTTTGATTTTTTAGAGATTAATCGTGTCTCAAGCAAGATCACATTGGTTCTCCCCCAATGTCTAGAAAGGTGTAGAACATTACATATGGATTAGAAAGCTGATGGATGAGGCAAACAGACAATGATGGATGAAGAGGGTGAATGCAACCCTCAAGGATAGTCTCCTCAAGATTACCCAAGATAGGGAAATGAGAGTATAGAAATGTAGGTTAATGGTGCGGTGTTGGATAGAATATAAGATAATGACCAGATGTCATGAAAAGCATATGGTCCAAAAGAGTGGACATGTCAAGAGAATTCTTAGAACTTGTTCTTCAATTTTGATCAAGACCAAGGGGTCAATTGGATGGGATATAGCTATGATAGTGCAATTGGGATAAGGGGTGATGAAGGGTATGAGTGGATGGTTTGGATTAGTGTAGGAATGCTCAGAGATAGTAAGGATAGGCTTGAGATAAGAAAGATCATGATAGGGTGCCATGGATGAGAGCAAGTGAATAGGCTGATGGAAAGGATAATAAATATTAGGATACATGTTTCTCATGGATAGGATCAATCTTGTCAAGATTAGCGAAGGAACATGGATGCTCATGGGCTAGGCGGATGTAAGATATGATGGAGAAGATGACATGGAAGGAACTTGCCACCAAGTGAAGAGTGCAAGTAGGAGGAATTATGCATGATGCCTGTTTGCCAAGTTTTCATCATGGTACTTGTCCAAGGTGCCACAAGAAGTTGTTTTCACCATAGGAAGGATTGATTTATCTTTACTTTTGCTACCAAGGTGCCTGTTTACTAGGTTTTCACCAAGGCACTTTTTCTTTATTTCTTTTTTTTTTGTACTTTTGATTTTATGGAGGAACTTTAAGCTTCTAGCTCTCTGGATAGTGCTCCTTTGAAGGATATGCTATGATGGGCTAAGGCTACTGAAAGTATGCTCAAATAGATTGATAGGGTGATTTTAGGGAAGAATGATACAGAGGATAAGAGAGATGGTAGCCAAGGATTTATGTGAGGGATTGGATAAGAGGAATGGAAGGATATGGGATGGATGGGTAGGTGGTAGGTGTGGGATATTGGATAGGGTATGGTGATAAGATCAACATTGACACACCCCTTGAAGGGTAGTGGACAGATGGAGGAAAAGTGGATGGAATAGCTTTAGGCTTTGATGTATGAGTGGATATGCATCTTGGGACATCAGGACCCAAGATGGATGTAGAAGGTAGTGAAGTATTCAAGGTAATGGATTTTGGGACATGAGGACCAAAAAAAGAGTTAGAAGATGGGATATGTTTAGAAGGCGATGAAGTGGAAGACTTTGGAAGCTTGTATGCCAACTTTGACTTTTCCTTTTTGTTCAATCCTTTTAAGAGAGACTTGGGAATCCACATAAATTTTGATTTTATTTTTGTATCCAAGTCCTTTAGAAGAGCCTTGGGAATCCACATAGATTTTGATTTTATTTTTGTATCCAAGCTCTTTAGAAGAGAATTTGGAATCCACATATATTTTGATTTTCCTTTGCTTTTGGATGATCTAGAACGCAATTTTTCCATGATGGATTTAGGAACCCATATTTTCTTTGATATTATTCTTTTCTTAGATTTAGAACACAATTCTTCCATGATGAATTTAGGAACCCATATTTTCTTTGATATTATTCTTTTCTTAGTGGACCCTTGTGGTCTCTTGAATATTTCCTTTTTCTTTGTAATCACATGTCGATTAGACTAGACATAGTGATCTTCATATGCAAGTGAATTCTTGTATTTGTGATTTTTTTGTTGTACATCCAAATTGCTTCCAAAAGACTTGGGGAGTGTGGATGAATAGGGCTGATACAGATCGTTAATATGGATGGGTTGATAGAGATAGTTCAAGGATATATATATATATATATATCTTTTTATCTTGATAGGAGATAGGGTAAGTGGATGATAAGCTAGTAGTGATAGGCATGTTGGATGGAGGGATATAAGGACCCAATATAGATGGAAGGTTTGACAGTTTCAGCTTTGGGATATAGGGACCAAGGATGGATTTGGAGGATAATGAAGGCACACGCTTATGTTTGAATGGAGGGAGATAAGGTGTGGGAGGGATATCAACATCTTTAGAGTGAACTTCATTACCGAGACTCTCATCTTTAAGATTTATCTTTATATCAATAGGAGCATGAGAAGCTTTGATAGGAGCAATTGAAGATTGAGGGGGTTTATTGTTATGCAAGGGATTTAGAGGAATGATAGTTTCTGGATATGGAATAATATGACAAGGGAATGATGGGATGCTATGATCTTGAAAAGGATCATTAGATGGTTTACAAAGGGTACCTTTCTCTTGATTTTCAATAGGCTCATTAGAGATGGTAGAAAGGATATCATGATCTTTCTTGGGAGATGGAGGGTTATTTTCCTGGAAGACATGGAAGGGGATGAGAGGATCATCATGAGATGCTTGATATATGTGACTCTGGTAAACTATTGGATAAGGATGGATGGTATCTTGATGTTTATCATTACTGATATTTGTTTCTGCATACTATGGATTGTCCTCTTGACATGGAGCCACATCTAAGGATGAGGTAGGAGTTTTGATCTACATATTGGATTCTTGACAGGCTAATGGACAATCATTTGGAATAGGCATGATAAGTGTTGAAGCACATGAAAGCTTTGGGTCTATGATCTTTCAATCCTGAGAAAGAGGTGGAGTCGTATGCTGATTAGCTTGGATCTCTTTTAGAGGTACTCCTTGAGGGTAGACATAGCCATCATTAGGCTCATTTCTTGATAGAGATGATGTGGCTAGTTTTGAAGCTTTAGGAGATGGAGGAATGGTGGAAGAAGTAGATGTGCTATGGGAACCATTGCTAGACATGGATTCTTGATATTGATCATGCTTGAGATTAGATGAATCATTAAGATTTTGCACTTTGATTATGTCAATATCTATGAGATCTTGGATTTTATGTTTCAACTCCATGCAAGATGAAGTTTTATGTTCATTTCTTTGATGATACACACAATAGGCACTGAAAAATCTCAAGCCACGTGATGTAACTTGAGGTAATGTGATAAGATCATTCTCAAGAGGTTCTTCTAATGCTGATTTATAAGACTATCCCAAAGGAGTAAAAACTCTCTCTAAAGGATAATTAGATGCTTCTTGACTTGCAATATCTTTCTTCTATGGATAGAAAATACTTTCATCTAAATTTGTCATAGTTTCCTCTACATTCTCTTGATCAAACATAGGATAGTCATAAAACTGTTCTTGATCAAAGATGGGTTTACTATGCTTGGATAACTCTTTTCTTGATGAGGACTTATTGAATTGTGTATCCTTTTCTCCCTTTAATTCATGGATTGCAGATTTCAAATTTTGGAGTTGTTTTGATAAAGCTTCCATAAGAATCTCTTCGTTCACATTGTTAGGACCATAAGGTTTAGTCCATTTTCTTTTAGACATTGTAAGATTGTCTTGCTACGCTTTCTTAGAATATTGAAGAGGAGGTATGATGAATCAGTTGATTGCCTGATAGGTGTTGAAGTGATATCTAAAGTGTTGTCTAATTCTAAGACCAAAAATAACAAGTGATAAATGTCCAATTGAGGAGGAGATAGAAAAGAATCTGATCTTGAGTCAAGGTTAACAAACCTTCTCTCACAACCCAGAATAAGGATAATGTAAAAAAAGACTGATAAGATTTGAACAAAGGACTGGTCAATTGAACAAGCATAACGACCTCAGATTTCAAGACAATGATAGGTTGGACTCACAATAGATCATAGTTGAATACAAACTAGTAGAAGCGTTATGACAATGTAGACCTCTGAACGGACTGAACATAGTAGGATAGACTAATGAAAAGACAAATTTTTGACAAGTTTTTGATAGACTATTGATGTTTTAGATGAGATATGACAGAGAAGTACCTAAAGTGTACAGGTTTCCAGATTGATTGATTGTTTGATTATTTTTGTTGTAGTGAACACACACAATAGACACATCAAGAAGCCCTTAACTATTCAAGAACATCAAGCAAATCCTATTCCTAGGTGGCAAGATATGGACAATACTTGTTTGAATTATCTTACAATAAAATACCCATTCAAGTCAAATAGTTAGAAGCTTGGCAGCACTAGCTCCCCTCCATGACACACACTTCTCGGGCCTACCAAGCTTCAAATTTCTCAAGGTCTGAAGACCTTGATAAATTTATTGTCTCAATAAGAGGGGTACATGAGAGGTTTCTTAGGCATGTGCGTCTCACAATGCTTGTATCGACAAGTAGAAAAGGATGTTTTCCACTAGCTAAAAAGAATTTTAGTAAGGGTATTCATTTAAGTGTATCATATGTGTCCATGCAAGCATGATTCAAGCTACTAACCCCACATAGCACCTTAGCACAAGCAATTCATGATACATGATTGAGACCCAGAGGCCCTGATTTGTGTTAGACAAGAGTTGAGTATAAGCTCAAATGCCACTTATCTTCTAAGGTTTTGGCCTCGAGGAAGCATTTTTATTATAGTGAGTCAAAGAAGCTTGGCATTAGCTTGTTCTCACTTGGGTCATTCTCCAAGGATGAGTACTTTTTCCCACTTCGATAGGCCCTCTAAAGTTACAAATCTCAAACGATAATTGATAATAATGTTTCTAGATTTCTGATCATCCCAAAAGGGTGAGAGCATAGTTTCCTAACATTATTGCTATCCCTAAAACACCAGATAGAAGTTCATTTTAAAAAGTCTTGCATGTGCATTCCTATTTTAATAAAACAAAAACAATATGCAAGCACAATGTTTAGCATTCTATCGATCAAGGCAACCTGCAAGATGATTCGTTAGTATTCTGTGTTTTTGTCTTCTTTTTCAACGTCCTCCAAACAATTGTTAGGCTATAATCAACAACATAATCTAGAGAACAAAAAATCCTAAAAAATTTTAGCATTAGAAAAATTAGAAAATCATAAATCTAATTACATATTTAGAAACAAGATGAAAAATCATGCACTTTCAAAATAAAATGCACTCAAAAAGGTTACCGTATGAGCCCGAACGAGGCTCTAGAAGTTGCCAAACGTAGGATTAGGTAGGTACAGTCATCAAAAACCATGATTTCTGATAAATATAGCAAGAAAAAAATAGAAACTAGTTCCACCACAATAATATTTACAAAATTTTGCCCAAAAAAAATAAAAATTGGAGGTAATTTGCACCAAATATGAGCAAGTTATGCTTGTTTAAAGTTAGACTGTAAAAACCAAAATGCATATGGTGAAGGAAATTTTTTTCAAATGTCTTACGATGTCATCATTTCGTAGGGTTAAATTTGATGGTCTTGTGCACGTCACAAAAATCCAATAAAACTGCAGACAAACTGCTAGACGGCCATCAATTTTTGGAAGGAGACTGGATGGCACAAATGGTTTTGTTGAAGAAAATTTTAAAAATTGCAAGGAATGGCATCTCAAATGCAATGGTTGCAATCAATACAATGAATACACAAAACAACTTCATTGGAAATACTTCATAAGTTTGTTAAGTAAATACACATAGCAGATATGAGATAGGTTCCATGCTATCATCTATGTCTTTACTGTTGCGCCAAAGTTGGAGCTTTGAGCCAAGTTACAAACACTCTTAAAATACAGAGATAGAGTTACATGCAAAATGTGGAAGCGTAAATTTTGTGCTCCAACTATTTAATAGAATGTCATGGATAAACATGGTTTTATGGCACCAAATTGGAAGCCTACATGTAGATGCAATGATCACAGGATTGATACAAAATGGATATGTTGATAGGGCTTCAAAATCTTTCAACCAAATGTAAATGGTGGAAGCAATGGAATGGGAGTTGATTGCGGGTGGGATGAGTGTAGGGTTGAGTAGCACAGTACTAGAGGCAACACAGGGTTTTGAGCAAGGGTTAAGCAGTTTGGAGGAGTCGTATGGAGGGAAGTGGAGTGGGTTGCACAAGAAAGGAGAAAGCGGTGGAGGTGAATGAAAATGGTGTAGGGTGGAGGAGAGATGAAGTTGTGTGGGGGTTGGGGGAGAAAAGGAGGGCAGGTTTAGGAAGCGAGAGGCTACACTATAGTAGAGTGGGTGGTGATGCAGAGAAAGTGGAGTAGGGTTTGGTGGGTAGAAGGAAGCAGTGTGTTTAATGAGGTGGAATGTGGGAGGAAGCAGGGTGGAGTCTATGGAGGAGGCGGGATGTGGAGAGGTAAGGGCTGAGATGCCGCATAGGCAGAGTTGGGGATTTGAACACATTGACTGGGGGTGTATACCACGCGGAGGGAGTGGTGGGAGCTACAGGAAGGGGTAGAGGATAAGTAGCGTAGTTGGGAGAGGAAGGAAGCATGGCGGGTTGGGTGTTGTGTTTAATCCCATATGTGTGGGGTTTCAAACTAGCATATAGTTTTTATGCCAAGTTTAACGCAAGTGAAATAAAACATGAGGCTTCGGGCCTAGTTCAAATAAGGATGGTTGGTGCTGCGGTTGGGGTTAGGCACTAGGTTCTATGCACAATAGGATAGTAGAAAAGGTTGTTTGATTGAGAGGAAAAACCAAAAAAATTTAAAAATTGCAAAAGTTGCCTTGATATGCGTGCAATAAAACCTGCAACAGATGCATCGATTTGAATGCACAAGGTCGTACAGCCTCTGTTTGCAAAAAAAAATTGCCACAGATTTAGTTTTAGGCGGGTATGAGCATGTTTATAGTCGCTTCAAACCAAAATGATGACCCGGACGCTATGGTGGGCTCAAATTTTTCTCAAAATGGATGTGGAAAGGGGTTTTGGCTCAAAGTGAAAATTGAGCCCCATGGTGGGTGCCAAAAATATATGTGTGAAAATGGGCAAGTACCTCCAAGCTGCATAACAGACACACATACTTCAATAAAGTCTTTACGTGGTTAGTGGGTTAGACAATATGAAATCAAAATAAATAACTACACTAACCGACAATGACCCATTGCCTTCTATTAGGGAGGAGTATGAGCTTGCTCTCAGGTCATCGCAAATTTAGTGACTACACTTTTAAGAACACTAAATTGAAGTGTGTAAGATTCATTTTAAAAGAGCAAAATTAAAGTGTGCTCTAAGTTAGATTGTTTGCATGCTTAAAACAAATCAACAATTAAAGCTAAATGGTTAAAAGAAAGCTAAAATTTAAGAAAACTAGAATGCAAAATTTAGCATAATAATGATAATAAAAATGAGGATCCTTTGTGAAGGAAAAGAGTTTCTCTTTTATAGAAATCTCTCTTGAATCGACGGTCGAGATCGAAATAAAAGAGTGGCTTAGATTTGATTGAAGAAGACAATCCATGTGCAAGCAATGTGATTGGTCAAAAGAGTTAGTTGACTGAACTAACTGATGAGTTATTTTGGAAACTTCCAAAATCAGTTTTCAGTTAATTGAAATGTTTCCAAAATGATAAATAGTGGAGAATCAGTTAACTAAGTGGAATTGGATTGTTTCCATTTGATAATCAGTCAACTGAATTTGATGATGTCATATGCATTTTTAATAATTTAATTGATGTTGAATGCACATTTTGGTTTTTATTAATTAATTTAATTCCTTTTGATTTTATTAACAATTTAGCAATTTTATTTAATTAATATATCAGAATATCAATTAAATAATTAACGTAAGGTTTATTTGACCATGTAATGTGATTTTAGGGATTAATTAATTAATCAAGTAAGATGATCGATTAAGACCTAGGGTTTAGGTTAGATCAGCTATAAATTGATAGATTGAAGAATTGCCTATTGGATTTAGGACTTACGATTTATCAAGATTAGGGTTTATTGATTAATTTTTGAGATTGGGTTTCTAGGGTTTAGATGACCATTTTTTGGTGATTACACACACAACAAACCAATCGAAGACCCTATAGATAGACACACTTCATGAAGATCCTTCAAGATCAGAATGAAGGGGAGATTTATTTTTAAATGCCCTTTGTCACCCTCAAGAAACTATAAGAATTCATTACCCTGACTTAATTTGGAAAGACATTTTCCCTCCCTCCCAGAATATCCGGCTATCCTCCCAACTAGCCATAGAATAGTAGGGGTCTAGTTAATTTATTGACTACTTGGCTTTCCTTAAAATAGTAGGGGCCTCCCACCCACAATAATAAAGAAAGAGGGGGCCTAGCCATAGAATAGTAGGGGCCTCCCCTTTCCATTTTTTAGCCTGTGATGAATAATATAATAGGTCAGGGGTTAAGATTCTATATGTAACATTTCCACCTCTCTCTCCAACCTATTCTAAGGGCTACCAATTTCCCTACTATTCTAAGGGTGGGTTTAATGACATCAACTTGCTAGAATAATATAATAATTCCAATTATAATTGCTATCCCCCCTCCAATTATAGTTGCTAGAATAATAACTATAGTTTCTCACCCAACCCTTCTTTCTTTGTAGAGTTCAAATCAAGCCCCTACAACAAAATTTTAGGGGGTTATCCAGGTAGTGAGAAAGAAAGATAGAATGTGTCGTTGGGCTCCATGAATCAATGGGAAAAACTAGAGGGAAGAATGACTCCAGGTCTCTATAGTGTGTATTCCATCAACTATATCCCCCTAAATTATAGTCCCCCAACTATATCTCCCCATCCAACCTACTAACCATACAATAGTAGTGGGGGGAACCCTTTCTTTATCCCCCCACCCTGTAGGAACTATTACTTCCTATTACCACACCCCAACTATTCTAAGATTCACCCCATATACATGTGTTTCTATGTGTGTGTATATGTGTGTGTGTACATGTGTGTGTATGTATATGTATATGTATATGAATGTGTATGTGTTGTATATGTATATGTATGTGTGTGTATATATACATATACATGTGTGTGTATGTATATATGTATATATGTATATATATATATATATATATATATGTGTGTGTGTGTGTGTGCGTATATATATACATACATGTGTGTGTGTGTGCATGTATGTGTGTATATATGTATATATTGCATATGCATATATATAGTGTATATGCATATATACTATATATATAGTGTATGTGTGTGTGATTTGAATATCACAAACCTATATAGGACATTAGTATAATATTTCAACTTAAATCAAGATATAAAACTAGTTTAAAGAAACAAATTGAAAATAATCATGAGCATCCTATTTCTCTCTAATTCTAGGGATTTTATTAATGCTCTCAGTTGCAAATTAGATTCGAGTGACAACATAAAAAATGAGAATTATGATGAATTGATGGATCTAATGCTAGTATGAGTGACATAGAAATAAAAACATTAAGAAAAAAGAGATTTGAGTGAGTTTAGGCCAACTTGGCCATCTGTACGCACAAATAATTCAATGCACATCCTCTCATCAAGGCTTTATGGGCTCAGAGGTAAGTGATTTAAATCCCAGTTTTGAATCAAAATTTCTTGTAGTGGTATGAGGCCTTGAATTCACAAATGGTGGAGGAGGAGGAAGTAAAACCTTTAGTCATGTAGTTGCAGGTACTCCAATCTGCAAGAATGGTGCAAATTTTACAAGAAAAGACCAGGGAGGAGAGGAAGGAGAAGGAGGACAAGGAGGAAAGGTTTCAAACCCCAAACGCCTTGTCATTTATCTTAATATAGATATGGCTAGTGTGATTAAAGTGGAGAGAGATAGGTTATGTGATACTACCATTTTCCTGTTAGGAATAATATTCCACAAGACAACTGAGAGGGGGGGTGAGTCAGTTGTGATATAGATTATTAAAAATTAACTTTATAAATCAAATCTACAAATGTAAATGATAACACAGTAATAGCCAACACCATAACACAATATTTTTTGTTGAGGAAACAATATTAAAGGTAAAACCCCGGTGGGAATTAACACCCACAAATAATGTACTGAGAGTTTAGTATCCCTATTAAAAGATATTAGCCATGTTAGGAGCTCGTTACAACATTATAGTACACAATCCCTGTTAGGAGATAGACCCTGTTAGGAGTCAAAGGAAATAGTAGGCTCACTACCAAGGCACACTACCCAAAGAAGGTTAAAGCCACCCTCAAGGATTTACAATCTGCACAAGTGTATAAAGAAAATACACAATCTGAGAACTCTCTGCCAGCAACTGTCTTTGCTTGATTAGTTCCAATGAAGTATCAACTCTATTTACATCCAGTAGTCAACAAGCTTTACAGCTTCCACACATGCCTTCTCCTCTGTTCTCTATCACACTTCTCCACAAGAATTTATCTTTCATATATACCCTTACACAATAACTTATTAGGTCGGCCAGTTAAGCTTTCCTAGTACATAATTAATTAGGTCATCCAATTAAGGATTTCCATCATACAAATAATTACATATCTGATTTCTAAATATGGTCCCCGTGCCATTTCCAAGGAAAAGGGAAAGAAAAATTTGTCTAGATTCCCAAAAAAATATTTTCCTCCCACCTCTAAGACTCATACGATCATCCCTAATCATTTCTTTTTAGGAAGCATCAACACTGATCCTAACCCTATTAGATTGAGCCTTGAACAACTATCTCTTTCCCCTAGCATTGAGAATCCATCTGTAGAAGTAGCATGCAACTCAAGTAATAATAGGGTTGAAAGTAGAAACCCTCTAGAGCATAAATACATAAATAAACACAAAGTTATAAATGCTCAGCAATTATTTATGGATAGAATCAAGAAAAATGATGGTCCTTTCAAAAGAAGAAGAGGAAACACCAATGAAAAAATAGTTGAGCATACCCCCCTCTTGTCAAATTTCTCCAAGATAGAAATGATAAGAAGGAGAGAATTGATAAAGGGAAATGTGGAATAGTAAGGGAAGATGAGGAATAGTGGGTGTTTTCAGGATGACATGGATACCTTAGGAGAGCAACATGGTGTAGTTATTAACAGTCTCGCCTATAGAAAATCACTAGATGATTATGAGTTGACAGTCATCCATGCAACCCCCCCATGTTTCCTCATCTACCTCCCCCTTGTTCACTCCCTCTACCCATTCCCAACTTGGTATCCCTTCTGGGGTGGAGGAAATTTATAGGAGAGGAGCAGTAGAGGTGACTGCCCCAAAGGATGATATTTCTCTTAAGGATATCTTTAGTAAGAGTGGTGTGAATAATAATTGGGAAATCATCCCCTTTTATGATAGGCCATGGGAGGTAAAACTCAAATAGGACAAGATCGAAAGAAAGCCCAGAGTTACATAAAACCCTACTGAATCTGAGACCTCAATTGAGGAAGGAGAGAACATAGGCCCTAAAGAAAGAAAAAAAAATGAGGGAAGCCTTTAGGATCAGGAAAAAAAAGGAGACCAAGAATAATAACAATAACAGCTTACCTAAATGCTACTCAAGATTTAGGACTAGTATGGATTCCTCACCATAATTCTATGAACATAAAAAATCGCATCTTGGAATGTTAGAAGATTGGAATCCTTGGAAAGAAAATATATTGTTCAAAGATTCTAAAGAGTCAATAAAGGAATTGATGTTCTGATGCTACAGGAAGTGAAAGTTGTCAGTTTCACACTTGGCATTTCCCTTAAATGCATTTGGAGGCATGATGTTGCATTCTCTACCACCCATAATAGAGGGAGAGGAGGAACATTTGTCCTCCTGAGCCAATACTAGGCCAAGATAGTAACCAAATGGGGAACTTCTCCATGTAATAGAGTTGTCTTGTTGAAACTTGAGTACAAAGATTAAAAAAATGGAATATGTTCATTCTATGCCCTCGATGAATAGAGAGATAGGATGAAATTATGGAAATGGATGTGCCAACTAGAGGAGATACCTTGGATAATGGGAGGATACTTTAACATGGTAGTAAACTCTCAAGACAAACTAGGAAGTAATAGACTGGAATGGAAAGGCAATGAACAATTGTTTTGGAATAAGATGATCACAAAGCATAAGCTACTTGATCCATTGAATGGTTGCAAAAATGATCACAAAGATATCTGGTATACATGGTGCAACTTTCAAACAGGAGGCAAAAGAATCTATTCCATACTTGATAGACTCTATTTTAACCATTAACACTTCAACTGCAAGAAAGATGATGTAGGGATATTGGTTAAAGTGATCCCATATACTCTATCTGATCACCACCCCATCATAGTCAACTTCATCTCTAGGGACTCCTCTAGTAGGATTATCCCTCGAGACAAATACTTCTTCCTTAACACCTCCATGTTGGATGAGGTAGGGGTTTATGATTCCATGTACATGATTAAGTGGTTTAACAAAGATATAGCTATCCAAAAGATGCAAGAAGTAGATGGGTTCATAATACGTCAAGTCTAAATCATTGTTTCAAAGAATTGAAGGGAAGATAAATATTACAAGTGGATGGAGCAGAAGATTCAAGATGAACTCTATAGGGAAGAA
Source organism: Thuja plicata (assembly GCA_018584345.1). NCBI lineage: Eukaryota > Viridiplantae > Streptophyta > Pinopsida > Cupressales > Cupressaceae > Thuja > Thuja plicata. The sequence continues at coordinate 7,407,186 of MU224933.1, read as the reverse complement.
GCTACTATTCAAAATGATCCCTCAGTTAAAGAGGCTATTGAAAAACTTTCAAAATATAAAGATGCCCTTAGAAGATTGCAGGAAGGTAAACTAGTAGGTGCAAAGGTCAGATCAAAGAGTAAATGTTGGAAATAAGTTGATTAACTGAGAGGGGAGGGGTGAATCAGTTTCCATAAATACAATTCCAAGTCCCTTATATGTCTTAAATAAACTTATCACTTTGCTCAGTTAATAAAAGATATTCTGTTGTTACTCGATTAACAAAGAAATCTTAAGATACAAAATGTATTTAACCTTTAGTGATTAAGTGCAAAAACATAAAGCATAAAGAAAATAAAATGTACACAGATGACACCAAGATTTACCATGGAAACCCAATTTGGGAAAACCAACAATTGCAACTAGTTACTATTTTTCACTCTTCTGAAGTGAGCCCTGTTAGGATCCAAACCTGTTAAAGGTTACAAAATACACTGTTAGGTGTGACCTTGTTAGAGGATTTAATCACTCTGTTAGGAGTGGCCTTGTAAGAGGTCTTCAAAAAATCCAATGTAGAAATTCCACCTTGTGAGAGGATTTATAAATATTGTTAAGTCTACTCTATCAAGAGATTTGGATCACTGCTACAACTGTTAGAGAGTAACAATGAATTGACCTGATTGAAGAAGCAACTATCTTTGTAGATTCAGATCTCGATTATGGCTTTAACTGGATCCTCACTGATCAAATATTATTTTGTAGCTTGGTTTGGATATTTTTTCCTTCATCAAAATTCCCTCTTACTTCGCTTTCATTCTTCATATCAAAACTCTACTACATTCCTATATTCAATCCAAACTTGACCTTCTATATATATATATATATATATATATATATATATATATATATATATANAAACTTGACCTTCTATATATATATATATATATATATATATATATATATATATATATATGATAGGCCTTGTCAAGTCGGATTGAATACCCTTCCAAATAAACAATAAAACTCAAATCATTTGGCTACAATTAACCAATTAAACATAAAATGTAAACTTTTGTAAGTCGGATGACACTAAACTTACTATATTGCCCGAGTGAACTTTGTTAATATAAAACTTCCTTCATTAACCGATAGAGCTTATTTCATATAGAAAATTACTTTGGCTGATACTGGAGTCTTCTTCAATGCCCGAGAGAGCTCAAAAATACACTAACTATGCTCGGTTGGGTTTAGACATTTGTGTAAGATTAATACATTTGTGTAACATCAACGAAAATTAACAATTGAATAATTGTCTTTAACAATCTCCCTCTTTGGCATTGATGGCAACATAACATGTCATTATACAAAGAATTTTTGAGCAATAGAAACAAGAATAAAATTTTATAATGTCCTTAGCTTCATTCTGATTCTTATCCAGAAAACTCCCTCTGTCTTCACAGTCACTAAAATACAGATTTCTCCCTCTTACATCAATCTCTATTTCTGATTAAATTTCTCCCTTTGTGATAAATAATATTTCCCTCAATTATTTCTTTGGCATGACATCAATAACCTCTCCCTTTTCTATATCAATACTCTATCCAATGAATTTGTAATGTACCTGATGTACTGATTCATATGCAATAAGCTCTAACAATCTGCATCAACATGTTAGATCTTCATTGTAGCTCGGTTGATGCATCACTAATCTATGCTTTAGTGAGCCTCACTTAGGGGAATCACCCCTAAATTTCCTCTAAGATACAAGAATGCATCCTTAGGTAATGTTTTTGTGAATATGTCTATAATTTGTTCTTTAGTATTCACATATTCCAACCTTACTTCCTTGTCCTGAATCAATTCTCTCAAGAAATGATACTTTATTGCAATGTTCTTAGTCGTAGTATGCATCACAGGGTTCTTTGAAATGTTAATACCACTAGTGTTGTCACAGTAGATAATAACTGTTTCTTTTATTTCCTCCTTCATACCTGACAATAGCTGTTTGAACCATATGATATTTGAACAATTCACTATTGCAGAAACATACTCTGCCTCTGCTGTAGACTGAGAAATGTAATTCTATTTCTTTTTGGTCCAAGAGACTAACCTCTTTCCAAGAAAGAATTCTCCACCACTGGTGCTCTTTCTGTCATCAACACTTCTTGCCCAATCAGCATCAGTAAAAGTCTTCAGATCAAATTTTCCCCTTTCTTGTACCATAATCCATAATCTTCAGTGCCCTTAAGATATCTCAGAATCCTTTTGATATCCATCAAATTATTCTCTCTGGGATTAGCAGAAAACCTTGCAACAATACCAAATGCTAATGCAATATCAGGCCTAGAGTGAACAACATATTGAATTTTACCAATCATGGATCTATAGGTAGTCTGATTTACCTCCTTTTAGTCATCATCCTTAGACAACTTATGTCTAGTAGACATAGGTGTCCCAACTGGTCTAGAATCTTGCATTCCAAATTTCTTCAGTATATCTTTGATGTATTTAGACTGAGTAATGTAGATACCATCCTTCCTCTGATGAACTTGTAAACCAACAAAGAATTTGATTTCTCCAAACATAGACATCTCAAATTCCTTACTCATTACGTTAGAGAATGCTTTTCATAAATCATCATGTCCAATGAATAGTATATCATCAACAAATATCTCTGCTAATAGTATCTTGTTCTGAGGTCCTTCTTTGATGTACAAGATACTATTGTCATTAGTTCTCTGAAATCCAATGCTTACCAGGTAACCATGTAGTATTTCATACCAAGCTCTAAGAGCTTGCTTCAGTCCATATAGAGCTTTGTGTAGCTTACAAACCATATTCTTTTTGTTAGGATCAACAAAACCTTTAGGTTACCTAGTATAGACTTCCTCTTCCAGAATTCCATTCAAGAATGCATATTTTACATCCATTTGGTATACCTTGAATCCTTTATGTACTGCATGTGCCAGAAGAGTTATAACTCCTTCAAGTCTTACAATAGGAGAAAAATTTCCTCCATAATCAATACCCTCTTCTTGAGCATATCCTTTACACACTAATCTTCCCTTGTTTCTAGAAACTACACCTTTTTCATTCAACTTGTTTCTAAAAACCCACTTTGTACCAATTACATTCTTGTCTTTTGGTCTAGGCACAAGAGTCCAGGCCTTGTTCTTTTCTATCTTCTTAATCTCTTCATTCATGGCTTCTATCCATCTTTCATCATTAAAAGCATCTGTAATGGATCTAGGCTAAATTTCACTAAGAAAACATGTACCTTTAAGTATTTTCCTTGTTATTATACCTTCTATCTTATCTCCAATTATTTTCTCAGGTGCATGATGCCTTCTAACATATTTGGTAAGTACAGGTTCCTTCCTCTTAGATTTTGGGCTTGCTTCACCTGGTTCACCATGCTCAAACATTTTGTTCTACTCTTCTGACTGGGACTCAGGTTCCTCTATTTGAGACTCGATTGCCTCTATTTGAGACTCGACTCCCTCTATTTGTGACTCAGTTTCCTTTGTCTATGACTCGGTTGCAACTTTTAGTAGCTCAGGTTGTACAGGTTGTAGAAAAGTTTGTGTTGTTAAATTTAGTGGATGGCATGGTTGTAGTCCAATCACCATTTCTTGTGTCTTAGGTATAGTATCAAGTTCATAGTACACAAAATTCAGGTAGTCCTCAGGCTCTTTACTGCTCTTTTCTTCACTTCTCTCTGCAAACTCATCAATATTTACATGTACATTTTCTATGAATTTACGAGTAGAAAGATTCAAACATTTATATGCTTTTATTTTATAGGAGTATCTTAGGAATATGCCTTCATCACCTTTTACATCAAATTTTCTATTTCTTTCTTCCTTCAAGATGTAGCATTTACTTCCAAATACTTTGAAATAATGAACATTGGGTTTATAGCCATACCCTAATTCAAAGGGTGTATGATTAGTACCTTTCTTCAATTGAACTCTATTACAGGGTGTGAACTGCAGTGCTGATAGCTTCCTTCCAGTATTTAGTTGCAACATTCTTTTCAATCATCAAGGTCCTTGCACAAACCATAATAGATTTGTTTCTTCTTTCTGCTATTCCATTTTTCTGTGGTGTACTAGGGGCGGATACTTGTCTCTTGATTCCTCTTTCATTATATAATTCATTGAAATCATTAGAGATGAATTCACCTCCTATATTAGATTTGAGGCACTTTAGTTTCTTTCATGATTCCTTCTCAACTCTCGCAAGTTACCACTAAAACTTTTTAAAAATTCTAATTTTTCTTTGAGAAACATGACAGTCATCATTCTGGAATGATCATAAACAAATAGAATGAAATACTTCTCTCTGGTGTAACTTGTTGTTCCAATTGGTCCACATAGACCAGTATGCACTAACTCCAAGACTTCTTTATTATTGTAATTCTTTCTCTTGAAACTATTTTTGCCCATCTTCCCAATTTGACATTGTTTGCATATTGTCAATTCAAGTTTCTTCAAAATAGGAATACCTCTTACTCTTATGTTCTTTCTTCTATTGACCAGGTTATCAAAATTCACATGACACACTATTTTATTCCATAACTAGATTTCTTCTACTTGTGCAATAAAACATGAACTCTTAGTGAGATCAAGATATAATAGATTGCCTTTTGTTTGCTTGCCAGTTCCAACTAGGTTTCCCTTACCATCCAAGAGCTTAGCCTTATCAATCATGAATTCTACCTTGAAACCAATGTTATTCAGTTGTGCCACACTTAGTAGATTACACCTTAGTCCTTCAACCCAATAAGAATTATCACATTTGATTCCTTCAGTTAGAACAATACAACCTTTACCTTTCACATAGCAAGGTTCATCATTTCCAAAACTGACACTCCGACCATCATAGTGCTCAACATGTTCAAATTTTGTTTTATCACCAGTAATGTGGTGAGAACAACCACTATCAATTATCCAAGTGTCATTTATGCAAATATGAGAGAAAAGTGCAGTATTTTCATTTTTTTCATTGTCTAACTCATCCTTAATAGCAATGTAAACCATTTCATCTTCATCTTCATCACTGTCAAAATCTTTTGCAATATAACAAGATTTCTTACCTTTGTCCTTGTAGCTTTTGTAACTTTTGAAATCTTTCTTTCTTTTTTACTTTTTGAAATTTCTCTCATCTTTGTCTTCTTTTTTTGGACACTTAGCAGCAATGTGACCAACCTCACTACCTAAAAAGAAAATCAATGGAATTCTTCCTTCATAATGTCTTTTTCCTTAGGTAGCTCTCTTTGCAAGTAGTGCTTCAATGATTTCTAGATCTTCATCATCAGATTCATCATTACTATCACTGTCAATTTGTTTTCCTTTTGAGTTTCTATCCATCTTACCAATGCTTAGTTTAGCTTTGAATGCAGACCCAAAATTGCTAGGATTAGGAGAATAATTGTCAAAATTGTCTAACTCAAAATCTATTAGCCTTCCAAACAATGCAGCTAGAGTTATATCATTACTGCACCTCATCTTATGAATAGCTGAAACTCTAATTGCATAGATATGAAGTAAATTTATCAATACCTTACTAACCATTGTTTTGTCTTCAATCATTCCACCAGCAGCTATGATGGCACTGACACTTTTATTGATCCTTTCACTATATTTTTTAATGTCTTCTCCTTCTTTCATTTTCATCTGATCAATCTAACCTTTTAGACTCTCTGCTTTGGCTCTCTTTACATTTTCATCTCCTCCATAGATATCATGTAGTTTCTTCCACATATCATAGGCAGTAGGGCAGTCCTTGACTTCATCAAATTTTGAATAGCTGAGTGAAGAAGCTATGTCAATCATAATTATTTTGTGATTCTTCATGTCCACCATCTGATCCATAGACATAGGTCTAGGTGGTTCCACATACTTTTGGTCCAAGAATTGCAAACCAACATCTCCAATAGTAGATAGATGTAGCCTCATCAACTCTTTCCATGCAGGAAAGTTGTCTCTGTTAAGCTTGGGGATCTCCCTTCTGTAAGACATCTTTTTGATCTTTAGCTTAGGCCTTGAAACCTTCCCTAAAAGCACCAATAACTCTAATACCAATTATTGGAAATGGGTTGCGTAACTAAGAGGGGAGGGGTGAATCAGTTACCACAAATACAAATCCAAGTCCCTTAGATGTCTTAAACAAACTTATCACTTTGCTTGGTTAATAAAAGATATTCTATTGTTACTCAGTTGACAAAGAAATCTTAAGATATAAAATGTGTTTAACCTCTAGTGATTAAGTGTATAAACATAAAGAATAAAGAAAATAACATGTACACAGGTGACACCAAGATTTACCATGAAAACCCAACTTGGGAGAACCCCCAATTGCAACTAGTTATTGTTTTTCACTCTTTTGAAGTGAGATGTGTTAGGAGCCAACCCTGTTAAAGGTTACAAAAACACACTGTTAGGTGTGACCCTGTTCGAGTAATTAATCACTCTGTTAGGAGTGGACTTGTTAGAGGTCTTCAAACACTTCAATGTAGAAATCCCACCTTGTGAGAGGTTTTATAAAAGATTGTTAAGTCTACTCTATCAAGAGATTTGGATCATTTCTACAATTGTTAGAGAGTAACAATAAATTGACCTAATTGAAGAAGCAAGTGTCTTTGAAGATTTAGATCTTTGTTCTAGCTTTAACATGATCCTCATTGATCAAATATTCTTTTGCAGCTCGGTCTGGATATTCTGACCTTAATCTAAATTCCCTCTTACTTTTCCTTCACTCTTCATATCAATACTCTACTACATTCCTATATTCAATACAAACTTGACCTTATATATATATGATAGGCCTTGTCAAGTAGGCTTGAATACCATTCCAAATAAACAATAAAACTCAAATCTATCGGTTGCAATTAACCAATTAAACATAAAATGTAAATTGTTCTAAGTCAGCTGACACTAAACTTACTGTATTTCTTGAGAGAACTTGGTTAATACATAACTTCCTTCATTAATTGACAGAGCGTGGTTAATAGAGTGAACCACTTTGGTTGATACTGGAGTCTTCTTCAATGCCCAAGAGAGCTCAGAAATACAGTGACTATGCTCGGTTGGGTTTATACATTTGTGTAAGATTAATACATTTGTGTATACATTTTTGTAACATCAATGACAATACACAATTGAATAATTTTCTTCAATAGTAAGTGGGTGGAACACGGTCATAGGGGATTGACATTTTTCTTTAATTTACTCAAACATAAAGAGGCTAAGATCAAAATTGAGGAGATCTAGGAAGATGGAGTTAAGATGGAAGACCAACATGAAATCCTTCAGGCCTTTGCACAATTTTACCAGAAACTCTTCACATTAGAGGGTTATGGGGATAAGATGACAGAGGCTAGATGCAAGATAAGGCAGGTACTTCCTGCTAGAGTCACTCAAGAATACTCAAAATTGCTTAGTAATCCTATTAGACTAGAGGAAATTTGTAGTGCTATAAAACAAATGGCACTCGATAAGGCACCTAGACCTGATGGTGTGCCTATATAGTTTTATAAGAAGAATTTAGATTAGATTGGATAGGATCTACTAGATGTATATGAGGAATCATTTTAGAAGCTACCCTATGAGGATAAATTAATAGTGGAATTATTACACTAATTCCTAAGGAATTGGACAAGTCCTTTATTAAGAAGTCGAGACCTATCACCCTTCTTAATGTATCATATAAAATCTTGGCCAAAACCCTGGCTAATAAAATCAAAGAGATCCTCCCAAAGATTATAAATCATAGTTAGACTAGTTTTGTAAAGGGAAGATACATTCTGGAGAACTTGATAACATGTTGGGAAACCATGGAATGGGCTAAAGAAACCAACCAACAAGAAGGAATACTTCTATTAGATTATGAAAAATCATATGACAGAATAGAGTGGGACTTTATATATTTGATGATGGAAGCAATTGGATTTCCAAAGGAATTTTTGAGCATGGTTCAAACCTTGAATAATGAGGTCATGGCCAGAGTAGAAGTCAATGGAGTGAGATAAAATAGATTTGAACAGACTAGATCAATTAGACAAGGCTTCCCATTTTCTCCATCCCTTTTTTTAATAGCACCAGATGCACTAAGCTATCTGATCTTAGAGGATAGGATCCTCCCAAGAATTAAAGGAATACAAATCCTAGAAAATAGTGAAGTTACAAATATTCAGTTTGTAGATGATACAACATTGATAATAGGATGGATGTTGAGAATCTGGGAAATCTTATTAAGAAGATGGACTGGTTTTTCTCTGCCTCAGGTAGTAATATTTCTATGGATAAGTCCATATGCCTAGGATAGACATAGGATCCCCCAACATGGCTCTCCCAATGGAAATTTAGATGGGAGGGGCCAAACTTCCAACTCAAGTACCTAGGGATTCCCTTCTCCATTAACCCAAATATAAAAAACATGTAGAAATTGATTCAATAGAGAGTTGAAAAGAAGTTAAACAAATGGGATAGTCAATATTTATCCATGGCTGGTAAAGTTAAAGTGTGCCAAAATATTATATCCTCATATACAATCTATTACTCCTCACCTTGGATTTTCTGTCACTACCGGTATAACACCCTCCAAATGATCATAAGAAATTAACTTTGGTCGGATGGTAGAAGAAATAAAAAAGACATGTAGTTATATGGGAATGGTGTAACACTAAGAAGAAACATGGTGTATTAGGGCTAAAAGAATTACAATTGAAAGGAATCTCCCTTTCCTCCAAATGGATTTCCAAAGCCATGGAGGGAGATGAATCATGGAAATATTGATAAGAAATAATTTACTAAGAGGATATCCTAGGAAGGGAAAGAGATGGAAAAAATTGTCACTTAATGATATCATTGCAGGAGAAATATATTTTAAAGTGCAAGGATCAACAGTCTTCAAATCAATTTGGAAAGGATGGGATTATGCCAGGAAATACATCATGGAAAATAAGGTGATTCACTACAATGATAAGATTTCTCACAACAGATCTATATGGTGGAACTTGAAGTACAAAGACACACCTATTGCACTGATTTAAGGGTGCTTAGCAAGACTGTGGCATGAAAAAGGTTTATCCTACCTAGCTGACATCAATCAGGATGAAGAGTTGGTTGGTTGGGATGAATTGAAACTGAGATATAATTTTCTTACTTCCCATTATAGAATGTTCTCCATTTTGAAAGATGCATGTAGAGACCTCAATCTTTCTAGAGACTATTATGTGGATAGTATGTTGGAATAGTCCCAAAGGATAACTAAGAGGGGGGGTGAATCAGTTATCAGCTACTTTAATTCTTTTTCTTCACTTAGATATCAATTAAAATAAAGAAAATGCACATTCATATAACACAATAGAGAACACAACAATTTTGGTTACGGGGAAACCAAATAGGTAAAAACCCTGGTGGGAATTAGCACCCATAAATAATTGTACTTGAGTATAATTATCCCTATTAGGAGATCTTGCAACCCTGTTAGGAGTTGTTCTTTACAATGAAATAAGTACAGAGACTTGGTTAAAGGTTAGACCCTGTTAGGAGTCTTTTACAAGTAACCATGTTAGGGGTGAGGACTCACTGTCCAAAAGCTCACTGCTAAAATGATGAAGGTTGCAACCTTTAGTAGAATAGATATACACTATATCTGATAGATGAACTATTTGAGTAGACCTTCTCTCTTGATCAGTTCAAGATTATTGTATACTTCCACTTCTTCTTCACATAGATCGTTTCTTGATGAATGAAATGTCTCTACTATCCCAAAACAATGGACATTTTATTCTATACTTTTTCTGTCTCTTTTCTTATTATTCACACTTAGTGTTAATCAATTGAAATACTATAAGTATCTTCTCCAAAGGATGTGAACTTAGTTGGCTTTAGGAGTCACTTCAATACTTCTTTAGTCGGCCACATTAATCACACAACCTGATTATAATCACGCAACCCAAACTGAATAGATGCGATGCTTCACAAAGTCGGCTCCACCAAATTAACTCCAACTTTATGATTCTGATAGAAATTTTTTGGCTCTTATCAATAATTATATTTAACTCATAACTAAACATGAATACAAACACACATATCCCAAAGATAGGCGCAACTCAAGAAATAATGTAATTATGTCATCTCTTCATAGATAGTCTTTAGTCTCTGTAACTTTCATAACTGATTAACATAACTCAACTGAAACTTCATATCTGACTCAGTGTGAATGTACATAGAATCTAGAACATGTATACACCATGGAAATAAACACACATAGCTCCAGAACATCTATACTGATAATTTCCTATAGAACATTGTTGTATATTATATGTTTTCATCAATGACAAACATACAATTAATTATTTGCATAGAAGCAAATCACCAACAATCTCCCCCTTTGACATTGATGGCAACATATGATATCATCAACTCAAAGTGTCTTCCTTATTTTTACTATCTTCTCAATATCCTCATCAAAATTTCATCTTCATTGTTTTTTCTCTTCTAATTGTATACTCCCCCAGAGTATATGCTCCCCCTTACTAATACTCCCCCTTTGACATCAATGGAAAAGGGTGTTAAACACCATTAGGCATAGGTACTACTCTAGAAGTAGAGTAGTCAACCATTCATCACTCACCAAGGACTGATGTTCTTGCTGCAAATTCTAATTAGACTCAGGAAAGGGAATTAATACCAGCTTCTCCCTGAGATACTCAAAAGTATATTTTGATAATGGCTTTGTAAAAATATTTGATAATTGTTCTTTAGTACTCACATAATCCAACTTTACTTCTCTGTCTTTAACTTTTTCTCTTAGAAAGTGGTATTTGATCTCAACGTATTTTGTCTTTGCGTGCATCACAGGGTTCTTTGACATATTGATAGTACTAGTGTTGTCACAATGAATAACAATAGGATAATCAATCTGAATACCAAAGTCTTTAATCATCTATTTGATCCAAACCATTGTTGAACAATTCA
>MU224933.1:7385987-7396102 GCA_018584345.1 Thuja plicata | reverse complement strand
AGTATACACATGAAGTTGTATATTCTCTGAGTTAGGATACCATAAACCATAGTCTATAGTTCCTTTTAAATATCTGAATATTCTTTTTATTTCCATTAGGTGATTTTGTTTAGGTTCAGCTACAAATATTCCAACAATGCCAACTACATTAGAAATATCAGGTCTAGATTGAGTAAGATATATGAGTTTTCCAATCATAGACTTGTATAGAGTCTTGTCAACTACTGTAGAATCATCATCTTTCAAAAGCTTGCTTCCTGTTATCATGGGGGTGCTTACTGGTTTGCAATATTCCATCTTGAAAGTCTTCAATATCTCCCTCACATACTATGACTGATTTATGAATATGCCTTTGTCTGTTTGTTTTACATTCAATCCAAGAAAATATCTGATAGGTCCAATCATGCTCATTTCAAACTCACTTTTCATTTCTTTGGAAAATTCTACACTAAGTTTGTCATTACCTCCAAAGATAATGTCATCAACAAAAATAGCAATGAGTAGTAATCCTTCATCTATCTCTCTTATGAATAAATTACATTCTGTTTCTCCTTTTCCAAATCCTATCTTTGTTAAGTAACCATCAAATCTCTCATACCAAGCTATTGGGGACTGCTTAAGTCCATAAAGTACTTTCTTTAGTCTGCATACCATGTCTGGTTTGTCTAAGAGTTTGAATCCTTCTGGCTGCTCTATGTAGACTTCTTCCTTCAGGTCACCGTTCAGAAAGGCTGACTTGACATCCATTTGATATACTTTAAAGTTCTTGAATGTTGCATAGGCCAAAAACAATTTGATAGCTTCCATTCTTCTCACAGGGGAAAATGTATCAATGTAGTCCATTCCTTCTCTCTTTGCATATCCTTTGCATACTAATCTTCCTTTGTTCCTTACCACTATGCCTTCTTCATTCATTTTAATCCTAAATATCTACTGTGTTCCAATCACATTCTTGTCATGAGGTCTAGGGACCAGTTCCCATGTTTCATTCTTGATTATTTGATCTAATTCTTCTTGCATAGCACTTTGCCAATCTGAATCTTTGCATGCATCTTCAACACTTAGGGGTTCAATCTGTGAAAGTAAGCATACTTCTTCATCAATGGTTGAACCTTTTTCTCTAGATCTTGTCAAGAATTTAGCACTCTTATCTCCAATGATATCTTCCTTAGAGTGGTATTTGGATGTGTATTTTTAGTTCTTAGGAGTGATACTTTCATCTATATTCTGTGATTCTTCTTCACTTGGTTCAGGATTGTTACATGAAACATCAATACAGTCAAACATTTCTTCAATATTTGTGTCCTTATTGATGGATCTGGGCTCATCTTTAATCATGGGAGCATAGTAATAATATCTTAATTGAATCATAAAATTCTCATCAATCTTCACATGAGTACTTTCAATGATCTTCTTTAATCTTAGATTAAAACATTTATAGGCTTTTCTTTTAGTAGAGTAACTAAGAAAAATACCTTTGTTGCTTCTAGCATCAAACTTGCCAATGCTATCATCTCTTTTGATGTAGCACTTGCTTCCAAATATTCTGAAGTATTTTCTTGTAGGTACATTACCAAACAAAAGTTCATAGGGTGTCTTGTCTGCACCTAGCCTCAATTGTATTTTATTGATAGTTGTAAAGGTAAAAAATGATTGTTAATGGAATAAGAGTGTTTTGATACTCAAATCACTTATCACCTTACATTTAATGTTTAGAGTGGAGGGATAAATAATAAATTACCTTTTATTCTCAAATTTACAAAGGAAGGATCCAAATTGATCAACCCAAAAAGGATCAATGCGTAAATGAATCAATCTATTGGAAATAAGAATAAAGCAGGAGATCCTAGATTTCCCTCTTGAAATGTGTGTGAATGAATTTAAATGTGTGATAGATTTAGAATGATTAAGGATTTGAATTGAAATGTATAGGAGAAATTTACTAACCTTAAATAATTATAGATCAAAGAATGTTGTTTTCTGAGGTCTATACTCTGTTTCTAGACAATCTAAAGTATGATCCGAAAAAGAAATGCAGAGACAAACAAAATCCAGAAATATTTTCCAATACGACACCGTCTTATGAAAAAGTTTTACCTTGACCCAATAATCTCACCGTTGACCTAATAATCTCGACCCTGAGCTACACAGGTCTGATAGAAAATCTGTTTGCGGATCCCAATAGTTTGTAGAAAAGGGTATCCAGATCTGAGTTCAAATCTTCAATCCTTAACCTGTACCTACAAGAAAAAGAGATTTGTTTGTTGGGGGGGGAGGGGTTTTCTTTATTAAAACACTAATTTAGGAATTAACCTTGAAATCAATAAATTATAGAATGCTAGCAAGTAGTAGAATTGAATCTAATAATGAAGCTATGATATTCAATAGATATGCCAATGTAATTCAAATGTAAGCAAGTATGTAAATATGAAAGCTTGGACTCAATAGAAACCATAAACCTCCATGATTGTATGCTTGGAATCCACCTTGAATAGAATGAATGAGTTTTGAGGATGCACAAAGGATCTTGAAGGAAGATCACACCACCATGATGGCTAGATCTAGGGTTTGAATGATGAATCTTGAATGCTTGAACCAAATCCCTTCAAAGACTTGAGACCTTGAATCCTTGATCTTCAATGGAGAAATTGAATGCTTGAGAACATGTAGGACAATGGATGCTTGAAATTTTTTCTTGAGGACCTCTTATCATGTAATTGATGGTCGATCATGCTTAATATCGCTTCTTGTCTCACTTAGAGAAAATGGGAGGAGAAAACTTCCTTTTATATGAAACTGGGGCACAATATTCTAAGGAGGCTGACATAGGAGAATTAAATTCAAATTAGACCCATGCCCCTATAAGAGGACCTATATTAAATATAATTTAGGATTTTCTGCTTTGGAACCCAAAACAGCCGACCCGGAAGCGGGAAAAATGAATTTTTGATGACCTCCAGAAGCTGACAAGTTTCCAGTTTTGGAAGGGAAACCTAGGTCAAGATCAAGGTCAATCTTGACCTAGGTGAAGGTTTAGGTCAACCTTGACCCAAGGGGTCAGAACCCCTCAAAAATGTGCCAGGTGGGATAGAAGGTGCCCGAAAAGGCCTAGTCAGGGTCCTAAATAGGCACAGAAGTAGGGGATGATGCAGAAATGAGGGGATAGTATGATGGTGTTCAAAAAATCCTCTAAGGAGGGCTAAACATTCTTAACATGGAAGTGCTTCCATTTTAAAATGATACATTAAGCCCCCACTTTAGCGGAAGTATGGAAATCGAACATACTTTTGGTAAAGTCAGAAGAAAGACTCTAGTGGATCATAATGAGGTAGAACATATTTAAATCAAGGACATGATCCCCTAAACCAAGGTTTCTAACTCAACATACATGCATAAAAGACATGAAAATAAAGAGCAATCAATCATAGAAACATACATGATTACATAAGAAAGGTAAGAGAAACACTATAGATAACATAGCTTCATGATCTAATCCTACTAGCATGAAAATGAAAGAGAGAAAAGAGATAGTGATTACCTCACCTAGTAAGATTCCTACCTTACCATGAATCACCAAGGAGGGAGATCCCAACAGGTTCACCCATAAATTGTGCTTGTAATTGTAATGCGTCTTCTGACGGCTTTTGAAAATATCCATAGATCCACATTCTTGTATCACTATGAATATAAAAATGTGTGTCTTTTCATGATTTAGAAACTTATGTACATTACCTTCCAAGGATTTAGCATATTGAAAAATTTAAAAGGGTGTGTATCTCTTCAGGATTTAGCAACTTATGTGTGTTATCTTCTAAGGATTTAGCAAAAATAAAAGTAAAAATGTGTGTCCCTTTAGGATTTAGAAACTTATGTGTGTTACCTTCTGAGGATTTAGCATGTCGTAAAATGTAAATTAATGTAAAATATAGTACAAGGGAGACCCTATATATGCCCCCCTCCTTATCATGACTACCCGCTAGGAAGGATAAGGAAGAGAAAAGAGGATACCTACTTCACAAGGTAAGGAGATATCTAACTTAATAACAATTTATACCTTATTCTTAGTGAAGAGCCTTGACCCTTACATCCAAGAACATAGATAATTGTGAAATGGATATGTCACTTATGGAAAAAGGATCCTCAAAAAGGAAGAGATCTTATCAAAAATACCCTCACCATAGAGGAGTGCTTAGGATAAAATGTCATCTTCTAAAGAAAAGAGGGGACAAAGATTCAATCATCAAGCCCCATGTAATCAAGAGTAAGGGAAATCTTAGGATGAAGGCATCAAACTCTAACCAAAGCAAGGGCAAGATTTTATCAAGAACATAGTTTCCAAAATAAAGAAGAGGTGATTACCTAAGACAATCACCTCTCGTATAAGAGGGTATGCATAGTCAAAACATAAATCTTTATAAGAAAATAATGTTATATGATAAACAAATGCCACTAAGCTAAGGAAAGTAGATCCTTAGATAGAGGAAGAAGGAAAATACCTTGCCCCCCAAGGATGAAAGAAAGGGATATATCAAATTATATCAAGAGATATTGTATCAAAGAGATATCATGTGAGAAGTGAAAAAGTAACCCTTGTGAGCGATAGCACATTATTCAGTTTCCAAGGTGAGAGATTTTTCAACCATGGAAACCCAATGTCAAACAACAAAATAGCTTATAATCAAGGACATAGATCCTTAATGCAAACCAAAATTTTCAGGTATGATTGGATATCACATAATAGATAGATACTGCTTAACCAAGAAAAAGTGGATCCCGAAAAGACAGAAGAGAAGGAGATGGAATCCTTGCCCCCCAAATGTAGGGACAAGGATGAAATGGGACCTATTATATTTCTCACAATACCATGCAAGACAATGAGCCCCCAAAGATTAGGCTAACATTTTTTACATAATATGGAGTTCCATAATAGGAACATAAATGTTATTTAGAGGAAATAGCATTGAAATACAACTTATTGCCACATGATATATAAATAATTTCACTATCAATGAGCTTCCTAATCTTATAATGTAAAGCTTGACATTCATTAGTACAGTGATCATGATATCTATGATAGAAACAAAAAGGAATAATCTTAAAGTATAGACTACATTTCTTTGTGCGTTTAGGTCTAGTAATAATCTTAACACGAAGGAGCTTAGGCATAACAACCTCTTGGTCAAATTCCTTCATAGGGTCATCATATTTTGAAATGTTATTTGATATGTTGGTAACATTGATGTGTTGTTGAGGATTAAATCCCAATCCATAAGGATGCTTATTCCCCCCATTCTGCAAGGGCATTTGAATTCCTTGTTTATGCTGAGTACATCCTTGACTATGGAATCCTTGTTTAACTAGTAAATGATAAACATGACCATAACAAGAAGCTATATGAAAACAAGTCAATTGAATTTTAGTAGTCACTATGTAATCATTAGTATGTTCGATAGATTCACAAGAAGGAAAAATAAAGGAATACATCCTAGGAGAAGATGGGGTAGGAGCTTGATTCTTCATAGGATCATCACTAAGAGGGAGAGGATTAAGGGAATTCATATCATTTTCCGCTAATGCTTCATCACTAGAAGGAATCCCAATTAGAGGTAATGTATCAATAATGTTCTCTTCTTTCTCTAGAATGTCCACATAAGGGAAGTGTGTTTTATAAAAAGTGTCATCATCATGTATGAATAAATCACCCTCTTGTATCAAAGCATCTTCACAAGAAGGGGATAAATCAATGTCTTTATTCAAGGGTTCATCCCAAAAAGTAGAATCATCCATAATGGCTTCATGAGGAAGAGAGTAATAAACATCCAAATCCAAAGGTTCATCCCAAATAGGAGGATTATCCTCCCTATCAATAAACCACATTTTAGGAGCACCTAAAGCTTGATCCCTAAAGCGGGAAGAATTATATTCTAAAGTAGGATCATAGAAAAGACATATATTAGGAGAAGAAGTAACATCTATCCTTAACTCACTTCTATGGTAAAGGTCAATTGAAGAGATTGTAGAGTAGGATAAAATAGGAATAGGATCAATGGAGATCTTATTTAAAAAAATTTCCTCCTCACTTCCATGTACCTCATTAGGGTATCTATTCTCTTGTACAATAAAATCTTCATCAAAGTATTCAAAAAAAGAGTCATACATGTTGAACACACAATAAAATTACAAGCATGTAAATGTTTTTGTGTTTTTGGAGAAATTTTATATTTTTTCAATGTATTTTTGGAATATAAATGCAAGAGCATAAAATAAAACCTACTTTTAAATGCATGCAAATCTAACACCAAAAAGAAAGAGTTGTCTATCGCGGGTTCACCAAAATGTAAAGAAGAAAAATGATGTTTATGGAATAAGAGTGTTTTGATACTCAAATCACTTATCACCTTACATTTAATGTTTAGAGTGGAGGGATAAATAAGACATTCCCTTTTATTCTCAAATGCACAGAGGAAGGATCCAAATTGATCAACCCAAAAAGGATCATTGCGTAAATGAAACAATCTATTGGAAATAAGAATAAAGAAGGAGATCCTAGATTTCCCTCTTGAAATGTGTGTGAATGAATGTAAATGTGTGATAGATTTAGAATGAGTAAGGATTTTAATTGAAATGGATAGGAGAAATGTACTAACCATAAAGAATTACAGATCAAAGAATGTTGTTTTCTAAGGTCTATACTCTATTTCTAGAAAATTTGAAGTATGATCCAGAAAGGAAATGCAAAGATGAACAAAACCCATAAATTGTTTTCTGATCCGACACCGTCTTATGAAAAAGGTTTACCTTGACCCAATAATCTCACCGCTAACCCAATAATCTTGACCCTGACCTGCACAGGTCTAATAGAAAATATGTTCGCAAATCCTGATAGTTCGCTGAAAAGGGTATCTAGATTTGAGTTCAAATCTTCAATCCTGAACCTGTACCTACAAGAAAAATATATTTTTTTGTTGGGGGGGAGGGACTTTCCTTAGTAAAACCCCAATTTAGGAATTAACCTTGAAATAAATAAATTATAGAATGCTAGCAAGTAGTATAATTGAATCTAATAATGAAGCTATAATATTTAATAGATATGCCAATGTAATTAAAATGTAAGCAAGTATGTAATTATGAAAGCTTGGAATCAATAGAAACCATAAACCTCCATGATTATATGCTTTTAATCCACCTTGAAGAGAATGAATGAGTGTTGAGGATGCACAAAGGATCTTGAAGGAAGATCAAACCACCATGATGGCTAGATCTAGGGTTTGAATGATGAATCTTGAATGCTTGAACCAAATCCCTTCAAAGGCTTGAGAGCTTCAATCCTTGATCTTCAATGGAGAACTTGAATTCTTGAGAGAATATAGAACAATGGATGCTTGAAATTTTTTCTTGAGGACCTCTTATCACTTAGTTGATGGTTGATCATGCTTAATATCGCTTCTTGTCTCACTTAGAGAAAATGTGAGGAGAAAACTTCTTTTTATATGAAACTAGGGCACAATCTTCTAAGGAGGCCAACATAGGAGAATTAAATTCCAATTAGACCCATTCCCCTAGAAGAGCACCTATATTAAATATAATTTAGGATTTGCCACTTCGAAACCCAAAATAACCAACCCGGAAGAAGGAAAAATGAATTTTTGATGACCTCCAGAAATAGACAAGTTTCCAATTTTGGAAGGGGGACCCTGGTCAAGGTCAAGGTCAACCCTGACCTAGGTCAAGGTCAAGGTCAACCTTGACTCAGGGGGTCAGAACCCCTAGAAAATGTGCCAAGTGGGATAGAAGGTGCCTGGAGAGGCCCAATCAGGATCCTAAACAGGCACAGAAGTAGGGGATGATGCATAAATAAGGGGATAGTATGATGGTGGTAAAAAACATCCCCTAAGGAGGGATAAACATTCTGAACATGGAAGTGCTTCCATTTTAAGATGATACAATAGTATAGATTGTTCTATTATCATGATAGTGCATGATGTGTCAAGTATTATTATGTTCCTTCTTTCTGCAATCCCATTCTGCTGAGGGGTTCTAGGTGCACTTAACTGTCTCTTGATTCCATGTTCTTCATAGTAATTACAAAACTAGTTAGAGGTGAATTCTCCTCCTCTATCAGATCTCAGACATTTTATCTTTAATCTAGACTCATTCTCAACCTTAGCTTTGAACACTTTGAATTTCTCAAAAGCTTCAGATTTGTCTTTTAGGAAAGCAACCCACATCATCCTTGAGAAATCATCAACAAATAAAATGAAATACCTTTCTCCATAGTATGATCTTGTTTTAGTAGGTTCACATAAGTCTGTATGTATCAGATCTAATTTGTTTTCAACAGAGTCTTGTTTGCTCCTAAATGAGGTCCTCACATGCTTCCCCACAACACATTCCCTGCACATGGTGTCAACTGGTCTTGCAATACTTGGAAGGTCTCTTACTTCCTTTACATTACTTATCTTGACTATGTTGTCAAAATTGATATGACAAAGTCTCTTGTGCCATAGCCAACTGTCATCCACTTTTTCAATAAAACAACTTACTTCTGAATTGAGCTGAAAGATATTACCTTTGGTCTTTGAGCCTGATGCAATCATGTCTCCTTCTTTTTTGTTAATGATTCACTGGTTGTTTTCGAATCCAACTGATATCCTTTATCAAGCAACTATCCAACACTTAGTAAGTTATGATGTAAACCATCAACATAAAGAACATCATCTGTCTTATTCTTTCTATCTAAGGTGATAGAATCTCTGCCTATGATAGGTTTGGGAGTTTTATCTCCAAATCTAACCATGCAACCTTTATATTTTTCCAAATGTACAAATCTATCTTTGTCTCCTATCATGTGGTGTGAACATCCGTTGTCAATGATCCAGTCAGTTCTGATGTCAGCTTTTGAAACTAATACTAACTCTTGTGCTTTTTCTTCATCTTCTTTGTCCATTTTTTCAAGCATCTTCTCAATGTATTTAATGGAAATGAAACCAATTTCATCTTCTCCTGAATCATAATCATTTACACCATCTTTAGCATGATAACATTCCTTAGTGTACTTGGGCTTGTAATCTAATCTGAATTTCTTAACTCTTGTAGGACACTTGGATGCAAAGTGACCAACTTTGTTGCATGAAAAAATTTTGAATGGTAGCTATCCTTCATATTTCCCTTTACCTTTCCTTCCTTTCTTGGAAATCATTGCAATGATTTCTTCTAGTTATGTATCCACTTCTTCATTATTACTAGAGCTTCTTACCAATTTCTTGCTGTGGATTGAGGCTTTGAAAGTTGTCTTACTTTTAGGTTCTGTCTTCAATCTTGATATCTCAAATGCTGATATTTTACTAATTAAAGTCTCCCTCTTGAAGTCTTTTGAAAATTGCATAGTCTCATCTAAGATATTTATCTTTCTCTCATAGTTTGTTGTCAATGTGGTCATTATTTTGTCCATTATATCATCCTATGAAATTTCTCCACCATTGTTCCTGATACCCAAAACTGCTTCATTAATTCTCTGATTGTAAGATCTGATGTTTTCTTTAGGTAGCATCTCTAAGTTGTTGTATATTTTCTTCCATGTCTTTCTATGTGAATTCTTTTCTTGGATGTCTCCTTCAAACATATATTCTAAGTATTTCCAAATAGAGTATGCTTTATCTACCTTTTTTATCTCAGAAAATTCGCTGTCGGATAGGGAACTGATTAGGGCTTCTTTGGCGATTGCATTTTGAGTGAAGACTTCCTTTTGTTTGATTGTAGAGTCTTCTTTAGCAAGGTCTTTCAAGGTGGGGACTTCAATTGCTTGAGTGGCAATCTCATAGATCTAAAATCCAATGCACTGAAGATGTGTTATCATTTTGTTCTTCAAGACAAGATAGTTTTATCAATCAAAATTAGGACTCTCTTTTCTGAAGTATGTCATCTGATCTACCTTAAGCTATTAGGATTTCTCTCCAAGGCACTTGTCTCTTATACAAATTGTTTTAATAGTGTTAGGAATAAGGTGTCTCAACCTTGGATAATTCCTATTCTTATTATTTGTTTTGTAAAATGTATTTCTTGCAAATAATGTTGATGTGTCAACATCTTGAATTGTGTGTAAGGAGATCATGGCT